>CM061537.1:19460408-19626942 GCA_030545055.2 Neoaliturus tenellus | reverse complement strand
CTTTGCATTTAAGAGTGTTTTTTATAGTTAACTGTTAATTATAGAGGTAGAAGGGGAAGAAGCAATATTAACAGTAACAGATATAATAACAGTGGAAAGTATAGGTCTAATCAAGTGGAACCTACTAGTGCTAGTACAGCAGTGAACACTAGGCAACCTAACCTAAACCAAAGTGTGTATAGCAAAAACAATGGTAAACAAGTTGGTAATACTGGTAACACTCGGCAGGAGTCGGTTGTGAATAATAGTTATAGCCTAGCATTGCAAAACGGACAAAAAAACAAAGTGATTCGGGGATCATTGGAGACTGATGTAAGTAAGCCTAATGGTATTTTAAGAACTGCCAAGAGGATGTTTTGGTTGTTTATTTCTGGACTTGACCCCAATGTTAAAACTGATGAAATTCAATCTTATCTTAAGGATTTAAATGGTTCGGCAGATTATGTATGTGAAAAATTAGTCTCAAAGTATGAATCCTATAGTTCATTTAAAGTAGGTGTGCCTTTTGAAATTGCAAATGAGCTCATGCATCCTAATTTGTGGCCTCAAGGATGCATTGTTGGCAAATATCGTGCCCCTAGGGCTAGGCCTAGTATCAGGAATAATTTTTTAGGTCAAAACAATTTACCTTTGCCTCAAGATTAGAATCAAGAATGGTTCCAAATTTTGGATGTATGCATTGGAACATCCAGGGTATGGTAGATAAGGTTGAAGAAATACAGGTAACAACAGCCAATCTTAGATGTATCTCAGCTGTTGGAATTTGTGAACACTGGCTTAACCAAGATGACCTATATACTATAGTACTACCAGGATTTAAACTTGCAAGTTCCTATTGCAGACCTTCTGGTGTTAGAGGGGGGACTGCAATATTCCTCAACGAAGACCTAGAATGTAATGAACTGTTGTATCTTGTTGAAATGTCCACAACTACAGTATGCGAGGTTGCGGCTGTGTATATTTATAAATTTAACGTCATAATTTTAGAAGTCTACCGTATACCGGACGATCGTAACTTTGATTCGTTTATTGAATGTCTGTATAATGTGTTAAATGTTTTATTTCTTAATAATAGTTCTAATGCCTCAGTTATCCTTTGTGGCGATTTTAATGTTGATTTATTGGTTGATGATTCTCATAAATCTGTGCTAGTAAATTTATTATTGAGCTACAATTTAACATGTACTGTATCAGAAGTAACCAGGCCTAATATCTCTAACATTAATGGAGGTACTTGTATAGATAATATTGCTGTTTCAGTTCATTCAGATAGAATAGTGTCAGCTTTTGTTGAGCCTACAGTAATGTCTGACCATCACTCTGTTATTTCACTAATGTCATTACATGATAATGGTTGCCAACCACCAACCCCTTCTGGGTATGGTAGATTGGTTAGACCTATTGATGATATTAATGTTTGTTACTTTTTGACCTTACTTAGTAAAGTTAACTGGTTATTTTTGTATAGCTTAAGTTCTTTAGATGATAAATTTGATTATTTTTTAATGTGTTTATGAGAATTGTTGATACAGCTTTCCCAATTAGGCATATATCAAAGAGCAAGAGGAAAATAAAAAAGCCTAGGTGGTACAATTCAAATATCTCTTCTCTTAAAGAACAATGTCTTTTCATGTACTCCCAATTTAAGGATACTGGTCTAGCTTTTTATGGCGAGTCATATAGAGTATTAAAGAAGAGATACAGATGTGAAATTACTCAGGCTAAACAAGCCTACTTTTGCAACAAAGTAATGGAGGCTAATAACAAATCCAAAGCTATTTGGGCTGTGGTGAAAGACAGTCTAAATGTAAATGATAATCCTATAGCAGATAAAAAGCAACCTAGCTTAACTTCTGAAGGATTTAATGATTTCTTCACTCGTAATGTAAAATCTATTGTTCAAAGTGTACCTAAGTCTAACCATAATGTGTCGTATTATTTGAAAAGGCTAAATCAGTCTCATTTATCTGTCACTGGATCTGTTTTTTCGCTTGATAATTTTAGTGTAGAAGAAGTTTATAGTGCAATATTTTCTCTTAGTAATAGTAATAGTTTGGATGTTTATTGTCTCAATTCACATGTTTTAAAATTAGCTGCACCCTATATTGTCGAAGTTGTAACTTATTTATTTAATCAATGTCTTGAGAATTGTATGTTTCCACAATGTTTAAAATTATCTAAAGTCGTACCTTTATATAAAAAAGGGGCGAAAACAGAATTTTCAAATTATAGACCAGTGTCAATAATTCCTGTGGTTGGTAAAGTTTTTGAGTTTATGTTAAATAAAAAAATTGTTGAATATTTAGAAAATAATCAGTGTTATTCTAACGATCAATATGGTTTCAGACCTAAAAGAAGTACAACTAATGCTTTAATAAGTTTTATGAAAAATTGTATAGATGGTTTGGATGCAAAAAATAAGGTTTTAGGCTATTTTTATGACATGTCAAAGGCTTTTGACACCATATCTCATCATGTATTATTAGATAAGTTGTTTTATTATGGTTTCGACCAGTCTTTTTTAGCTCTAATTAAATCTTACCTTTCTGACAGGCTACAGTCAGTGTATTATGATAATTGTTTGTCTTCGTACTTGCCAGTTCAATCCGGAGTTCCGCAGGGCTCGATTTTAGGCCCTACTCTATTTGTTTTGTATGTTAACGATTTACCTTCATCTATTGTTAATTGTAATTTAAGTGCCTATATGTATGCTGATGATCTGGCCGTTCTGATTAAATGTAATGATGCTGTTATGGCACATCAGTGTTATCTTGAATCGAACTCTATAATTGTAGATTGGACTGCAGCCAACTCTCTGTGTTTGAATGAGGATAAAACTCAAAATTTAGAATTTGGTTTTAAATGTAGCAATAAGGATAATGTAAAATTTTTAGGTTTAAGTGTCCAATCAAATATTAAATGGGATTCTCATATTGATTCGGTATGTGTAAGAGTGTCAAGGAGTATCTTTATGTTGAGGAAACTTAGGTCATTTGTGAACATAGATGTACTAAAAGCTGTATATTTCGCCCACATTCACAGTCATCTAAAATATGGTATCATTGTTTGGGGTCACTCGAGTAGCTTAAGAAAACTTTTAATTTTGCAAAAAAGATCAATTAGAACAATGTTTAATGTTAGTAGTAGGACTCATTGCAAACCATATTTCAAAGAACTTAAAATTTTAACTGTTGTTTCATTATACATTTTAGATTGTTTATTGTATATCAAGACCAATTTAAATGATTTTCCTACTAATAGTTCTGTCCATGACCATTTCACTAGGCATCATACATTTCTTAGAGTCCAGCAGTGTAACTTTGTGACTACAATTAACAGCTTTTTTGAGTTTGGTAAAAAAATGTACAACTTGTTACCGAGTAGTATTAAAAGTCTTAATATTAAGTGTTTAAAAAAATCTATTGTCTTCATGTTATGTAATTTAGCTGTTTATGATGTACAAGAATTTGTGGATTATTTGGCCTCTCTAAATAGAAATTAGGCTAATCATCTTGTTAGTATGAGAAATAATTTGTATCATTAGACGTTGCTATACATGTTTATATGTCTCGGCAATAAATGATTTTGATTTTGATTTTGGCTCAAAAATAAATTTAGAAACAGCCTCAATCCCAGAAAAAATCGTATTTGGTCAAAATATAAGTTTAAAAATCATCATTTTTACCAATGGTCTTATGTGTTTCTATTTTTGTAACGAAATAAATTTTTTGAAACAGCTGTAAACTGTGAAGAGGTAGGTGTTGGTTGTTGGTGGAAATTTAATAGCTTTATTACCATGACACCATTACAAACGTAAATTAAAACGAACGAGCAATGCTCGGTTAACCTGGTACTGTACTGAGTTAATGATATTAAAATGTAGTTAATATTATTAACTGGAAACAACTAGTGTATAATTATTATTACAAACTAACTGTTAATAAGTTCTTCGCCCCGTGAAAATAATTTACGATTTGGAAGAGTAACGTCTAGGAATGTTAAATACCATAATGTTATACTTTTAATCATTAGTGACTGTTCTAGTCATTGATTTTAGCTCGGTCATAACTTGCTCCAATTTGGTGCTGTAGAAAATATTACTTTGTTGGACGCTGTTTTAAATAGTGTCTTTAAACAATTAGTTTACCACGGGATTGGTAATGGAAGAATAAAATTTACTATTAGTAGTAATTTGTGTGCATAGACAATGGCTTAGGGTTACAAATTGTATAAAAAGGAAAAGGTAGAAGTGCAGCCACAACAACATTACTTGTATTGAGAGTATAATTCTTCAGATTCCTAAAGGCCTACCATACAAAGCATACAATTTCCCACAAAGCATCAGCCCTGATGACCCACTGTATGTGTTTACGCTTGTATGTGCATGAACCAAACCTCATATCCAAGCTACTCACCGATTCTACATGCCGCTTCACACTACTTTCATAGCCATCTTTGAAAATTGATGGACCTATAATGGGCATCCTTTCTTCCCCGTGGTAGTGCTGACCCGGCCATGGAGCCCTGGGAAGTCCTTTGTCAGCAGAGAGGACTTTCCACACCGTGTCCTGGCATTGTCCTCGTGGACCATCCACTGCAGTCTTAGTCCTGCAAGACGTCCAACACTCGCTCCAATCCACACAGCTACTTGCTACTTGTATTTTGTTATTTAAAATATAAACTGACAAATGAGGTCGCTTCTAGTAGAAACGACTAGAGGTGAGAGAAAATAAGGGGGAAATATTTATCCATAGGGGTTGAGGGATCAGTCACTATTGCAAACTTCAGACGATTCAACCATGCTAATCTGTGACAATTGCTCTGTTAATATGAAAGAACTCTATAATCTCTAATGTAAATAATACTACATACTAAAGAGAAAAATTTTAAATGGTTTGAACAAATAAAGTTAAATAGAATTTGCCTGTTAGTAAGATTATAAAAAGCATGTTAGTAAGATTAAAACATTTTTAACTTTTGAATTTCTCAATAAAAGAGTGGTGATTCTGAGTGTTAATCAATTTCTGATAAACCCCCTTCCAAGACTTATTCAAGGAAGGATGGAACTTTTCTATTAAGGAAGAATGGAACCGAGAAGATAATTATCCTTGAGTTATGATCAATATAATCAATTAAGAAAGTAAAACCCAATTAAAATTTAGTATTTGAACATACGTACATTTACTGCTGTATTTAATTCAAAATAAAAAATAATTTATTATAGTTCTTTTATGACCACTCAGCAATATCCAGTAACATAAGCGAAAAATATATGAATTAAGGCCTACAATAAACGTAAAAAAACACTTTCGCTCAGCAACAAGAAGAGATCGAAGGTGAAAATACGAGAAAGTAAGGCTAAACTAGCAGAGACATCCGGGTGCGACAGGGCCATAAGGAAAACTAAAACCAATACTACACATCATGATGACAGGATCCAGTTTGTGGGATAAAAAACTTTTTAGTACTCTTGAATTGTGATAACTTAAAACCAAGAGTGATTACTGAACGCATCCCTGAAAATAGAAATGAACAAATAATACTGACCATTTAAATATTTTTTTAAAGTCGGACTATGGATTTTTGTTGTTGCATTATATGATAGTTGTGTTCAATTAGATAAAAATATATAGTAATATCAGTATTGTTGTTATTAATACAATCAACGCGTTTCACATTATTATTCATTAGTAGGCTGCAATAAAATAATTATGTAACATCCTTTTGAACCGACTACCTCTTAGGTCACTTGCAAACGGATTCCTTAATTGCATCTTAATAAGTGAAATTATGAGGAAATTTCTGTCACAATCTGAGCATCAGAGTATAAAATAGCCCAACCCCAGACAAGCTATTAACAGTTAGAGTGTTCCACCCATAGCCTGCAAAGAAGAATGGATCAGACAAAGCTACTGGTGAGTCATTACATTGCTAAATATTTATAAACAAATTTTTGTTTGTCTCATTTGACAAAAATCTATAAGTGATTTTTTGACGCATATTTTCTTGCGGTTTTTTCTTGAATGGTTTATAATATGAAAATTACAAGTTTAGTAGGAAAGATTGTGTTTTGTGAAGGTCTTCGCATTACTAGCCTGCTGTTGAACACATGAACATAAACACATGTTGAATACATGAATTTAACCTGAGCTATGAATATATAGCAGAGATTGAGTTGTATAGCTGGTCATTGGCGTAGCCAACATGACAAGGTTTTATTGAAGGTATGTTTTATTAATCTAACGACTTTATAAAAACTTGATCCTTTGTTGGAAGGGCCAGAAATAGTGGTGGGAAGTGTTTGTTGCATTGCTAACATTTTATAAGTGACGGGGATGGAGATAAATCCTAACAAATTCTTTAAGTATGTAACCCTTATTTATAAAGGTTGGTTTGATTCCATTGGAGTTTCTAACAAAGTTTCTATGGAATCTAACGAATAGTTAATGTCATTGACTAGTTAAGAGACAAATTATATAAAAATAAACGGTTACTTAAATTTTTTTTAACATTTGTAGGCCTATGTGCTTTTATATTAATCGTTTAATACTATAAATAAAAGATTTCTAGTAGTATCTATCCTAATCTCTACGGGCAAACTGTATCACAAAATAAAACATAAATGAATTTAAAAAATTAATAATAAAACGTTGTTTTTTTTTCTTAAACGTTACACTTTTTTGAAGCAGATTTAAACAAAAACTAACATTGATATACTTAACATTGAATCAAACTAAGTTTAAGTTAAACTTGATTGGAGAAACCGACCCATAGGGTAGTGTTTTTCTTCTATTAAAATGTATTTAGTTTTACACTTTAAACTTGTGTATTAAATCCATACATTATATGAAGGTCTTGGTCTCCCTCATCGCCTCGGCAACAGCGGAGGGATATCCGAGAGAGGGTCCGTCACCTGCTCAACCGCAGAGTTTAGCCTCAAACACGGCAGCACCTCCACAACCACAGTCTGGATCTGGCACCCCTGCGGCCGTCCCTGCCACTGCTACCGCCGCTCCACCGCTGTACCCTGGACTGTCGTTCGACTACGTCAGCAGGTACCAGGGTCCCACGGCCTTCCCCTCGGTGCTCCCAGACGGTCACATCGCTGACACCGCGGCTGTAGCAGCCGCCCGCGCCGCCCACCTCGCCGCCCTGGCGAGGGCCAAGAGTCTCTGGTACGGGCCGAGGGACGACGGCTCCTACGACCCCTACAAGTACGGGGACTACGCCTACAACTACAATCGATTACTGGGCAACACTTTGGGTGCACAGCTTGGCGTTATCAATCCAAACCTAATTCCGACCTACCTTCAGAGTCTCGGTAGCAAACCTTACTATGGACCTATGGATACAAATTTAGGAATCCCAAAAGGATACGTAGATGGAGCTAAGGCCGCTGAAATGGCAAGAGAAGCACAAGTTAAAGCTTTAGAGAAAGCTAGGGCAGAGGCTTTCTTAAATGCCAATATGTTTCAGTATGCTGGTCTTTATTCTCCCTACCTTCAAAGTGTTCTCAATGGAACAAACTATAACCCTTTGGCAGCACTTCTAGGGATATACACCGGCGTTCAAGGCCCTCTAAACAGGCCTTACTTCGGGCCTTTGGCATCACCGACGCTGCTGTCCTCAGGATACCTGGCAGACACCCCCGAGGTGGCTGCGGCCAGAGCAGCTCATCTCGCCGCCTTGTTGAGAGCCAAAGCGCTTTTGAATGTAAAAGGAGCATCTGATGTTGCCAGGTACGGAGGTTATGATCAACAACTTTATAAAAATTACTTACAATACCTGAATGGTGGAGGCAATCTTTCAGGAACTCCGAAAGAGGCCTCGGACATTTTACAAGGCTTGTACAACACGCCAGGTGTGCTACCTCCGGGGTATATCCCGACCACGGCGGCGGCGCGGGATGCCCACCTCAGCGCTCTGGCCGGGGCGAGGGTTGCCCTGCATAATGCACATCATCTCTTCAAGAGGAGCGGTTAATATTCTTCGGTAAAACTGTCCATAAATGTTGTATTATTGCAAAATATGCGTTATAAAGTGTGGTAAAAAGTAAAGTTAAACGCTTGTTTTATTTAAACCAAAACTTTTAGTTAATATTAATATTTTGAATTGTACGAGATCAAATTTTCAGTACATCAAATAAGAGATGGAAAGTCCTAAGGTTAAAAAATAATAGAAAAAACTGAAAGGCGAAGTTGAGTGATTGTTGTACAGACAACAAGATGATTGTCAGAGATCAGTGGGTCTGTGAGGAGCGACCGCGGCCGGCGGTCGGGAGGTCCACAATTGAAACTCTCGGCCCACTTCCCCAGTAACGGCTCTCAGTGTTAATATTTGAATCAATCCGGCCGGGCCTCCGCGGCCGCGCACATTCCTCCGCGCTCCTCGCGGCCTCGCCACCGCCGGAGGAAATGTGGACATGGAAAAATGTTCGGAACTGACTTTTATCATGGAGAATTTACGATTTTTTTTATTACAGTTAATCCAACTGTAATTATAAATTAGAGTAATTATTTAATCAAATACCTACTTGCAGATGGAGTAAAATACTACTATATTAAATTAAAAAAATTGTTTGGTAGAAGCAGGTTTAAATGGGCCACTTCTAAAGCTATAACAAGCAGCTTTAAATAACAGGTCGCAAGTAATTTAAGAAAAGTACCCCCAAAAGGCAGAGAGCAGTAATGTAAACCAGACAACTTAAATTTTAAAGGCAAACAAAAAAGGCCTTTACCCTAGAATTAGTTTATTGCACTATATGGTGTCATTCAATGGTTTTTCTCCAATAGTAATTTGAATTGAAGTAAAAATTGTCACGTAAGATGAAGTAAACCTTCCAAAGGCATGTGATGGCATTGTGTGACATCTGTGACACAATCGCAGAAGATGGACTGGTGATGGCCGGCCAATCAGGAGGCAGCTTGCGGAACATTGTGTGAGCCACATCCTCCGCCGCGACGCCGCGCCGCTAGTGATGTCACTTTCGCCTCGCCGCCTCTGCTGAGATACTCGCTCTCCGTCAGCCGTGCTCATGAAACGACTTGTTTTATCAAAATAACATAAAAATTTTCTCTGTTCACTGGGTCCACATGTTTTCATCCCTTGTTCAATCATAACGTTGTTTGAAAAAGTACAAACTGTATTCATCAAACCTTCAAAAATCACTCTATTGATACATAATTAGAATTTTAGAAAATTTTCCTAAAATTGCTTCTACCCTCCCAGGACAATACCCCTATCATATACCCCAAATTCCTTTGATACCCAAATGACATCTCTGACTTCCTACTCTGTAATCTTCTCAGTTTTTGTTGACGATGCTTTAATCTAACTTCGCTTAAAAATCTCAATACTCTGGAACAAGAACCCCTTTCAATCAGAATCAAACCCCAAGACTTATCAGGTATCAACCTTCATATTAATAATGAAAAATATACATTTCATGACTGACCAGAAAATGATTGGTCTGAATAATGCTGGCATAAATTTTCCTTCTTGTACTCGATGAATTGAGGAAGCTTAAGATTGTAGATTATCTGAAGTGAAATTGAGCTGTGATCTCAGGTGGAACGAACATGTAAATAAACTTGAGAAAAAGCGGGTTTAAAGGATTTTGGTATTGAAAAGTACTTTTTCCTTGAACTGTATTTCACCATCCAAACTGTATTTTGGCTTGATTAGAGTCTGATTAGGCATTTTATTATCCTTTGCGCTATTTTTAGTAAAAGTACCTTAAATAATATCTTTGTTCTCTATAATAGAGCAATAAGATACAGTTTAAAACTTTTAGTTTTAAACTGTATCAAGTCCTCTGTGACAAGTCCACAGATTCATGTTTAACCCCTTTAGACTGCGGATTTTAACAATACCCAGTGTGCAAAAAGTATCTTAATAGAGAATCTCTTAGAGAAAAATTCGTAATTTGTCCGCCAAAGATAAATTGTTTAAACGACCGGTAATTTACCAGAAGAGATTCAAACATACAAAGATTTTATTTGGCCATTAAGTTTGTACAACAATAGGCTATGTCTTAATCTAAATTAATCCAAAATAATTTATCAAGAGTCATACAAATCAAATAAAAAACATCACATCAAACCATGCACAATCAAAGAGAATAAATACATAAATAGAATTCTCTGCAAGTCAAATTAAGATTAACACTGCAAACCATGCCTTAAAATAAATAACTCTAACTACAGGAAAAAAATCAAGTACTCTGCGGAGAAACTCAATAAAGACATACCGTTAAGCAAATACAAAAATGCCAAGGCATACTGTAGGCCTACTTAAACTAAGATGTTAGGGCCTGACTTTATGAATAGCCTACTTTGAATTCATCATCATCAATACAATAAAAGGGGTACGATGAAAGATACGATTCGGTTGCATGGTTGGGGAACATCAGTAGCTTTTCTGAACAAACATTTTTTTAATTACCAAGCGAGAGCTAATTATTCTTTCATAGGTAGTTCAGCTGTCGTGGTAAATACCATATTTTATCTAGTCAAACTGTAAATACCGTATTAAAAATAAAGAATAGTGAGACACAATTTCACTGTATGAGGTTTGGGATCGTTGTCATCTGAGAAGGGGATTAAAATACACAAGAACAAAGAAAATTCACACCACTAATTTCCTCATTTGATTATTGCCCTAGGTTAAGGCAGGGATGCTCCACTCTAGCCAAGTGGAGAGATCGCCGGTGCGGGAGGCAGGTACGATGTGCGGGCCGGCCACCGCGCAAGTGTTTATCCCATTGTATCCGTCACGGCCGGCGTTGGCGCCGCGGCGGCGTGCCTCGACGACAGCGACATCTAGTGGGAGGGGGCGTGACTCATCGTTAATGGGATGATCCATATTTTCGCTGTTGGGATGAGCATGTGATAACAGCGCGGACACGCCGAGAGGGGGTTTGATCCATATAAGCGACGGCGGGCTTCCTGCGCGACCATCGACCATGAGTACGCGACAGTTGATGGTCCTCCTGGGCCTCGTGGCGGCGGTCACGGTCACGGTACAGGGCCGGGCCACTGGAGCCGCCGACGCCGCCCCCGCGAACACAGTAGCCGGCAACGGTCTCCGGGCCAGGTCCGAGGTGGCCGGCTACCTAGCCGACATCAGGTTCGTGTACAGGCTCTACGAGGAGTGCAGTTCGCAACAGTTCTCGCCTTGTCTCAAGAAGAAGGTGATAGTGGCTCTGGACCGCGCTGGCAAGTCGACCAAGTACCTCAGCCTGATGGACGGTGTCAGGTTCGTCCAGGATCCGAACTTCGAGCCTGCCGAACCCGTCACGGAAAAGGACGTGGAGTCCATCCTGAAGGAAGCCAGAAGTCTCGATGATCCTGATTCCATCTTAAACCAGATGATTCTCGACAAGATCATCTACTTCTTCACGACTCACACGCTCGAGTTCAAGTTGTTCGATAAAAGTGCGAGTGGGAGGAGTATGGGCGAAGGTAAGTGAGATGGGAGGGATAATAGTTAGAAAATAACTAGTGGCTTATACGGGCAAAAGCACCTAATCATAAAATTAAAATAATATAGACTAAACGGATCACAAGCACTTTGCGACGAAAGTTTCTAGAAGATTTAAGTTTCATTAATAATATTTTAGGGGAGCGAAATCTTTAGCATATATCATACTCCTTCCAAGCAATCTTTAAAACCATAGACAACTAAGACACCCGTTGAGAATGCTTTATTTTATTCTTTTTTTAGACATATATCGATCTAAAAAAAGTATTTAAATATATTTCTGTCCTTGATATTATATGACTACCTATCAGTTAAACGTAACATCGGCATTGAGAAAAAAAGTGACTGAAGCTCAACACAAATTTTAGGTTTAAGGTTTCAATATGTTCATCATACATCATCAATTTTAAAATCATTTGATTGTCTTGTTTGCAGTTAAAATGAATTAATATTTTTGCTCCTGTAAAATATTATTTTTAGAGCCATTCGCTCGTTAATCACGTCATTAGTCTCTGAAATAAAACCACTATATTTAGAGCAGATATAAATATACTACTTTTGACTTCTTCAAAAGAGTAATTTGACCATAAAGGTCTCATTTGCAGTATGATGAACATCAAGTATGACCCCATACAGGAAAGTGTTGTTAAAAATATTTGTATTGTAATAACTATATATACATACATTAAACTTTGGTAAATACTAAAAACATATCGGATCTTTCCGTTATTTCCAACTTGGTTATTTATTTACCGCAATCCCTCTCATACATTTTTCCAAACGAAAGTATTGAAAAGGTGATCTATTGAAACTATTGACCTGTAAGGCATTTTATTTTCCATTCAAGTTTTTTTGGAAACACTTTTTTAAAGGGATCTTCTTTGGCAGCTTTCAACTTTAGTTTATTCATTATTCAAAATAATAAATAAAAAGAAACAAATCTAAACTCAAGTATAGTATAATTTCAGATGTTCTGACATTTAAAATGGTTTGGTTTTCTGGTTTTCCACTTTGTACTGTACTAATATTATAAAATCAATGTTAAAATAATCCCAAATTGTTTAGATATAAGATTTTTTCGCTGGATGTTAATTTTTTGTATTTTTTCCTACAACAGGCATTTTTTATGTTTCATAAGAAGCGGTTGAAACTTTGCTATTTATACTTTATATTGTCCACTTGACAGGTATCATAGTTATTTAATAGCCCAGTAAAATGGGAATTAGGCCCGAAATTGACTTTGTCGAGGATCAAACTGGAGGATCCAGAATTGTGTGGTGAGCGTATAACAATTCCGCTACCCAGTCAATATTCATTAGTAGGCCTACTTCCTTCTTAACATCTAAAAACTCATTAGTTGTATCACAATGTGATGGCCCTACATGAGTAGTGTCAAATTGTTGGTGCTGGCCCAGTTCAAGGTCACCTGAGGGATGACGTCATCGAGGTCAATGACCTCACCGATGACGTCATCGATGACGTCATCGATTGCGTCATCGATGACGTCATCACTAATGACGTCATTTCGATGACGTCACACCCATGACGTCACAGAAATGACGTGCTGATGACGTCATCACCCCTTACGTCATCAAAATGACGTCACCGACGCCACTGAGGTCAAGGTCACGCCGAAACTTAAAATTTTTTGGCACTTTTGCCGTTTCTCGCACTACGCTCCGAGTTTCAGTCAGAGTCCCCGTGACCTTGACCACTTGGAGCGAATTTTCGACGAGAAACGGCAAAAGTGCCAAGTTAAACTCGAGTTTCTGACATGACCCTGCCTAAATGGGCAATCGGTTATCCCTCAGGTGACCTTGAACCAGCACAACACCAACAATTTGATATTACTGTGACCTTGAAAAACCTAACAACGGAGCGCCGACACCGATGCGCACCCCACGACAGCCACCGAGTGACTGACTGTCAGGCTCTGTGTATGCTAGGTATATCGGCTTGAGAGACTAAGACTCTAAACTGTCAGGAATGGGAGTAACTAACTGAATTTTGCAAGGAAAAGTCATTTCATCCAATATTTTAAACAAATCCTCATCAGTAAAACTGACATTAGTCTGTTTTGTATAAAACTTAGGGTGTCCGCGCAACAGTTTGCGCCACTTAGCTAAAGTTGAAACTCTCTTAACTCTGGGTGGTGGACAGTGAGCAACTAATAAAGTCTTAACACGGCTAAGTTTCTTACCTAAAGTGTCCTGCGACATGGTTTCACCTCACAAAAGTCCGCACAATACTGAGAGACTGCTTGTAGCGCATGAGTCAAGGGAAAAGAGGTGGGGGAAACAGCAGGAGTGGGGGAAGGTCACAGTGGCGGGGAAGGTGAGGTGGTACGCCGGAGTATCGCATCACTTCACCATGAGCTGTCCTACAGTCAACACACTGTTCTCTTGGCCCGAGTTGGCACTAGAAGAAACATTTCTGTACAGCTTAGGCTGTGAGAGCCGAGGAAGCAAAGTCAAAGTGGAAATTGTGTTAAACTCCAAGATGAAGAGTCTCCTAAATAAACTAATTGTATCCTTGCAATCTCCTATAACTCTAGAGAAATACCACTTTATTAAGCGACACCTTATACTTTGGCAAAACGAAACGGAAATGGAAAAGATTACAGTAAAATTAATTTAACTTAAAACTTGGACTGGACACTCATGGCGATACCACGTGGCGTGAAAACGCCACCCTAAACATTACAAGTTAGGTTATTGAGCACCTCTGGTACGATAACCGATGTGCTAGAGTTAAAGTGTGATGACCTTGAGTCAAAACACTGAAATACTATAAGTCGATATCGTCCCAGAGTTAAAGTGTAGTGACCTATATTCAGAACTTGTAAAATTACTTACATATAGAGAGCTAGAGAACAGCGAGACGCACCGCATGGAAGCCGGAGACATACTGGCGAAGCGGTGTTGTGTAGCCTAGGGACCCAGTTGTGGTGGGGGTATAGCCAACACTTAGAGTACAAGTGTTGTGGGTGACCTTGACCCACATAACTTACCTGACCCCCCCCCCCCCCCCGACAAAAAGTGCCCCCCCCCCCCCCCGACAAAAAGTGCGCCCCCCCCCCCCCCCCCGACAAAAAGTGCCCCCCCCCCCCCCCACCCCCCCCCCCACCCACCCCCACCCCCACCCCCACCCCCACCCCCACCCCCACCCCCACCCCCACCCCCACCCCCACCCCCACCCCCACCCCCACCCCCACCCCCACCCCCACCCCCACCCCTGATATCCTGGGCGTGGCAGCCCCGGTGGGGATATAAGGGGGCCCAGCCAGAGCCGGCTCGCAGTCCGCTCCCGCGCGTTGAACGTGAACGATCGGGACGGACCGCCATAGGCATCACTAAACATTGAATGGCGCCTTCAGTGTTTAGCGAAGTCTACTCTAACTTTAAGACTTGTATTAGTTGTAAGATATTGCGCTTGCGTTTGGGTATTGCGAATTGTTTTATATGAGAGTGTTTTTACTTGTACCTTATGTCTCCTGTGTGTCTTGTTTGTTATATGTGTTTAACATGTATGTGCTTGTTCCAGCATTGACTACGTTGAGCTCAATTGTGTGTTGTAAGTGTGTTATATTTTTCTAAAGTGTATACGCTTGTTTTAGCAATCCCCCCTTGAGCTTTTGCAATGCTCAAAGTAAATCGTAAAGACAGGGAACGGGAGTAGGCCCCCGTGTAAAGTTACTTTTGTATAATTGTTAGGCTCCTCTCATGCATGCTTTAATGCGGCTGAGAAATAGGAGCGTCCGTTTGTACGCCTATATGGGGGTAATAAGCCGATGGCCTCTGCACTCGGACCGAGGACGTAAGCCACTAGGGTGTCCTCAGTTAGTTTCCCTTCTGGAAACTCAAAATTATGTAAATGAAACTTTGTTAGCTATTTGTGTTTTTTTTGTCCCCAAGGCCCCCGAACATTCGTGGTTCGCCATGGATGTACGGGGGCCGAAATTTTTTAATGTCCGTGTGGCCTTGACCCACATAGGACTTGTAAAAACTTACTGCATTGCTAAATTAAAAATATTAAAGATAGGGTTACGGGAGTAGGCCCCCGTGTAAAGCCACTTGTTTTATAATTGTTAGGCTCCTCTCATGCATGCTTAAATGCGGCTGAGAAATAGGAGGTGGTCCGTTTGTACGCTTATACGGGGGTAATGAGCCGATGGCCTCTGCACTCGGACCGAGGACGTAAGCCACTAGGGCGTCCTCAGTTTTTTTCAAAA
This sequence comes from Neoaliturus tenellus, assembly GCA_030545055.2. Taxonomy (NCBI): domain Eukaryota; kingdom Metazoa; phylum Arthropoda; class Insecta; order Hemiptera; family Cicadellidae; genus Neoaliturus; species Neoaliturus tenellus. Next base: position 19,611,230 of record CM061537.1, on the reverse strand, counting down.
TATGTAAATGACATTTCGTTAGCTATTGGAAAAGTTATTAGTTGGAAATGCAGTAAATGTTTACAAGTCTCGCGTGGCGAAGGGTACACGACATTGGATGTTGCCTTGTTGTCATAGTTGGGTCTCTTCGGAGGCTACAGCGATGACAACCCAAGTGCCCCACACCCCCATAGGGGGGTGTGGGGCTTATTTTTTTAAATTTTTTTCGTGACCTTGACCTAAATATAAAAGTTTTCAAAATCTTTAACAGTCAGATCTTACTAACACAGTTTATATATAGAGGTCTTTTAAAAGTTAACAGTTAGGTATTAGTAACGCACAAGTTTGGAATTGTTTATAGTTGGGTCTCTTGGGAGGCTTCAGCGATGGCAACATAAATGCCCCAAGTGGGGCTTCTTTTTTGAAAAAGTGTGAGCCCCCCCCCCCCCCCCCCCCCCCCCCGCAAAAAGTGTGAGCCCCCCCCCCCCCCCCCCCGCAAAAAGTGTGAGCCCCCCCCCCCCCCCCCCCGCAAAAAGTGTGAGCCCCCCCCCCCCCCCCCCGCAAAAAGTGTGAGCCCCCCCCCCCCCCCCACCCCCCACCCCCACCCCCACCCCCACCCCCACCCCCACCCCCACCCCCACCCCCACCCCCACCCCCACCCCCACCCCCACCCCCTCCCCCACCCCTGATATCCTGGGCGTGGCAGCCCCGGTGGGGATATAAGGGGGCCCGGTTGCACGCACTTCTCATTCCCGCTCCAGCCTTCGTTGGAAGTACTTCTCCGTTATTTGCATTTCACGCTCTTTCTACCTCAACATGCGCTTCAAGAACTATCCACCAGTTCTCCCATACATCAAATCGAATTCAACCAACACGTCTACTCCGACCAACACATCTACTCCAACTTCAACCTCCGCTGCTCCGATTCTCCAAACGTGTTTGATGAGCACAATCCTCAGCTGTTTGGAGATGCCGTCGGCTCCTTCGATGCCCAGCCTATCTCCGCTGCCACCAACGGAACCAACAAGTCCAAGTGTCAGTGGTGCTGGTGACGCTCCGTCGACTTCAAGAGGGGCTGGCGCTCACCCTGCAAGCAGCCGAGTGCTCATAGCATCACCGCCGATCTCATTGTTGTCAGATTCTGATTCGGAGTCAGCGGTCTTTGAGGAGAAGAAGTCGAGGTCCAAAATCATTCCCTACTCCCGTACACAGAAAATCCTTTCCTATACAAAGACCCAATGTCCACTACCCGTATCCCCCATGCCATCCACACCGGTCAAACCATCCTGCAAATCGATCTTTTCCCCAGACAAGTCAACCTCACCCAAAGCCAACATTCCATCTACAGTCAAACCATCCCGTAAATTCGATCTTCTCCCCAGACAATTCTACCTCACCTAAAACCACTATTGATCTAACCCATTCTCCTACCCGACCCAAAATTCTTTGCAAATTACCCCTTGACCGTGCTAAACCATCACCCTCCATCCTTTCCAGCCAGCCTAAGTTAGATCAAGCGCCGCTCCAAAACACTAAGAGTCCAACACAAAAGAAACGTAATCGTGTTAAATGCCCTGCTGGCAAGCGTGATAAATGCGATTATGTTTGGTTTAGCAGAGAGGCTGTGGTTCTTTGTTGTCCGAGTTTTGCTCTTCCAGAAAAAGATCGTTGCCAACGACACTTGAATAAGAAAATCAAAATTCCGACACCAAAGCCCTATAGCCTTAATATTATGCCTGAAAAGTCCAAGTTCAAACACCCCAACAGTCCGCAGAAGCTGAAAATTAATAGGCTCAAGAGGGACAAAAAATATTATTTCATTGTTCAAGCTTATGGAGCATTTAACATAAATGTGCAAATCATTCTAAAAGGTGATGGCCGCCTTCATAGAATGAAAGTACCACCTGCGATGGTACAAAGAGAATTTTTTGTCCCCGGGGCTTATTTAATTCGAAGAAAAGGATGCCGATCTGTTTGGGAAATGGATTAGGACATGGGCTCACTAAAAAGAAAAAGCCAAAATTGTTAGGTTGTGTTGGACAATATTTAAAAGTCTTTTCCAAATTATTTTTCCAAATTTAGTCTTAACCCTCTTAAAGTAAGGGAGAGGGGTATTATACAAGTCAACTAATAAAAAAAAAAAAAATACTTGACTTGTATAATACTTTAACCTGGCGGTGATGTAAAGTCACTGGGACAATCTCAAACCGTGTCCTTGAGGGTGAAGACTAAGTTACAAATAAATCATTAACAAATAAAAACTTACCTCCAAACACTTGTAGCTTGCTACAAGTGTTTGGAGGTAAAAATTTTTCAAAGTTTGAATGACCTTGACCCATATAAATTACTTACAACTAATGTTGTGTATCACGTGATACCCCCACTCTAACGCTCTTACTAAGCTTGTATGAGCCGTTCATTTGCTTCAGTCTGTTTCTGTGCTCCGTGGTAAACATGTCACGGTACAATTACAAAGGTGGTGACTTCTTGATAGATCAACACAATGCTTGGGAAGTGCTAAACCAGCATAGAATGGAAGTTGAGTATTGTATAAGACAAGACGGGTCTACATTTTATCTATGTATTATAAACAAACAAACCCACAAGTATCAACACTGGACAAAAATTAATTATAACAACATAGATGAGCTGTTTGCTTGGGTTTTTGAGGTGTGTAAAGTTATTGAAGAAACCAAAATAATGGGTGTGCTAAAGGTATGTAAAACTGATGACCGGGAAGACTAAGCAAAATTTCTTTTAACCCCCCCCCCCCCCCCCCCCCCCAGTGTTATCCCCACACACTAAAAATGGGTATATATAGGAGTGGTGATCAACCGTCCTCTCATTCTGCTTTACACCGTTAAGCTGAACACCACCATGTCTGCTATGACGTCCCAGCCTCTACCTCTGGCCCGGTCGCCTCCAACTCCAGCCCGAGCATTGGACCAATCCGATCGGGCCTTCGTCAAGAAGTCGTGTCCGATTCTCCGGCTTTGGTCCTGTGAGGAAGGAGTTGCGGAGCAGCGGGCGTCTCAACCAACCACGACGGATGCAGCAACTCAGACTCCACCAAACATCATCGAGTGTACGACGAGATAGAGCAAAGGGACAGAATGCTAGAGAATACTCGCAGGGAGCTACTTTATGTTAGGAGTAAATGGGAAAAACTGATTAAGAAGTGTGAAAGCCTGTTGGACAGTGATGATAGTGAGGATGAGAGTGGATAGGTGTGTGGGTAAAGACTTGGACTGGGACTTGTGTGTATGTATGAATGTGTGCGTGAATGTGAAATACAGAGCGGGGGATAGATCACTCTGTGGCAATGGACTAACATGCCACTTAGTGATCTATCCCCCGTTCTGGTAATGTTTTTGGATGGCCTTGACCCACTTTACCAAGGCTAGCTAGTACCCCCACCACTGATAAGTGTATATATACGGGTATTGATGTGCAGTTTGGTTATTCTGCTTTGTATCGCTTAGCTGAATACCTCACTTCAACATGGCTTCCAACTGCAAAACTTCTCAGGCTTCCTCTTCTTCTTCAAGAAGGCGTGCTGCCAACGTCCTGCCTGCTACTCGTGGACCTGCTCGACCATTCCACAGCATAACTGTTGCTCGGGCAAACGCCTGCAAAGCTCCAATGCTACGGACCTTGCTGGAGGTGAGCCAAGACGGGCAAGGCTTGCTCAGTCCTGGTCAACGGCAGGAGCAAGAAAGGCGTATGGCTTACTACAGGCTGCAGGGTGTAGTTCCCAGCTTGAAGTTAGGCGATCCGAGAGTAGCAAGCATCAACGAGGCAGCGGACTACATATCACACCTTCACAGTGTTTTAGAAGTAAAGGACCAACAAATTGAAAACTTAAAAGAACAATTGAAACAATTTAACTTTAATCCTGTGGAGTTTGTGGAAGCAGTGATGAGTGATAGTGATGATGAAGGAACTGAATATATATTGGGTATGTAATGAAAGACTTGGACAGGGACATGTGTGTGTGTGTGTGTGTGTGTGTGTGTGTGTAGAATACAGAGCGGGGGATAGACTACTTTGCGGCAATGGACTAGCATGCTGCTTAGTGGTCTATCCCCCGCTCAAAGGGTAGCATTGGATGACCTTGACCCACTTTACAGCAAGGACAACCGGTTAACTGGTATAAAAGAGGGGGGTCTGTACATCCCGACTTCATTCTGCTTTGAACCTTCCAGTGGAACGCTAGAAAATGAGTGGATCACTGATCATTGGTAAGGAGTGGGAGTATGTAACCATAAACTATTTAAACTGTAAAGGGATGTTGAAGAAGGTGTATGATAACGTTAAAAGAATGGTTGTTGAAGAAGGTAGGGTAGTGATTGTAGCGTGGAAGAAGAAGCAGTATACAGGACAACAAGTGAGAGCAAGTGACTTTGGGGGGAATAGTGTGTTTCAAATTGGACGAGCGAACTTGGTTAATTTGGACATTGTGTTTTGGGACTTGGAAAGGTTAATTGAAAATAGTGGCAAACATGGGGAACTCTTAATTGGCAGGGAGGACAGAGTATATGAGTAAGTGTAAAAGACTGGGGGCTTATGTGTGTGTGTAAAGACTAGGACTTGTGTGGAATACAGAGCGGGGGATAGATCACTTTGCGGCAATGGACTAGCATGCTGCTTAGTGGTCTATCCCCCGCTCAAAGGGTATTATTGGATGGCCTTGACCCATATAAAGGTAGAGGGGGAATGGGTAATAGGAGGGGGAAATTGGTATATATGTAGGACTGATGAATAAAGCATTTAGTCAAGCATTTGTCTAGACACTATCAACAACAATGGAGAGCTTCAGTGTTGAGTTCATCCTCTTGGAAGAAGACATCAACGAAGTGGTGGAACTTATAGAGGAGAAGACCAGCCAGGGCACATTGGAACTTGTGAATTGCGAACCGTTGGACAATGCCGCAATCGATAAGATTGCATATTTCATGATGCATTTGTATAACGAACAAACAACCAATATGGAGTTTGTGCAGTACCTTTATCAAAACCAAGTAAATGTGCGAGTGACAATTACTTGGTGGCAGTAATAATAAAGTGTAACATATGGATGTGGACTTGGATGTGGACTTGGACTTGAGTGTGGTCTGCGGAATAGAGCGGGGGATAGATCACTTTGCGGCAATGGACTAGCATGCTGCTTAGTGGTCTATCCCCCGCTCAAAGGGTATCTTTACGTGACCTTGACCCACATAAAATGTATAGTTGGTGGGGGTATAAAAAGGGCAAACCAATTGGATAGATACACCACTTTCATACCATGGCTCCACTTGACAACACCGTGTTCCATCGCAACAGAATTGTCTCTATTCTGGAGGTTATACCTCTAGAAATTATAGAAGTAGAGGACCAACTACCTGCGGTTGATCAAGAAGAGGAGGAGGAAGAGATAATGGATATTGAAACGGACTCTGACGAAGCTGGTTCAACGGACAATGAGGTGGACTTGCATGCCTACGAAACATTAGAGTCGTCATCTGAGTCGGAAATGGAATTCCAATTGGAAATCGAAGAAGAAGAAGAACAAGAACAAGACACTCCCCATCGTCCAATGGATAGGATGTTAGTTGCCAGAAGAATTATGTATTGTCATCGCTACCTATTCCGTGATGAGGATGATTCCGACTCTGATGGTGATGTTTCACCCTTGTAAAAAGTTTAAACAAAAAGTTAAAAAAGAATGTGAGCGGGGGATAGAGCACTTTGTAGTAAATGATGCTGCTTAGTGCTCTATCCCCCGCTCAAAATAATAATTCCAAATGACCTTGACCTACATAAACTTGCTCAAACAGACATCTTTGAAAAAACTTGTACAAATTATTGAATCTAGACCAAATATCATCAATTTATCAAGCCTACTGATAAATGTATTACAAACGGTTGTGTAAAGGCTAAATTTAGCACATAAGTGATAACCTGTTTCCATATGACGTCACTTTCCCCACCTATCTGCCTCGGATATAAAGGGTCCCGGTGGAGTGCGCTGCTCATTATTGCGTGGACATTCACAGAGTGTGCATTCAAAGCCAAACTGTTTGAAATGGCTCTTTGCGACATTTGTGGGGAAATCTTTCAAGACGAAGATCTTTTCACCATACACAGAGAATTACATGAAGACGAAGATAGAAAAGAAGATATTACCATGGATGAAATAGACTTAGACTCAATTGACCGGTTTTTGGAAGAGCACCAGAAGCAGATGGACTACTACGACAGCTATCTACAGCAAAGAAGAAGACCTAGTGTGATTCAATTTGCTGGTGCTGGACCATCTACTGCTACAAGACCTATTGAAGAAGAGGACACCGAAGAAGAGGACACCGAAGAAGAGGATATGGAAGAAGAAGAACTGGAAGATGTAAGACAACTGCGCACCACAGCCTTGCCAGGACGAGTTGTAACACATTTCAAAATTAATAACGTTCAATTGGAATTGGAAACATTCATAACCCAGGCTAAGGAACTTGTTGGTCAAACGTTGAGGGAAGAATTACAAAGGCTAAATTTTATTAAATTTGGAATGGTGTTAGAGGCTATGTTTAACAATACTGATGGTGAAACAGCATTGAGAGCGTTCATTACCAAAAACCGAACCCTTACCTTCACCTCCAACATCGATGATATTATTGAAGAATGCTTGGAAGAACTTATAACAAAACTTCAAGAACATGAAGGAAGAGGATCTGGATGGACTTTGTCATCAATCGAAGGTATGGATGTAAGGGTTCACAAGCATGGATATGGTTTAAGGGGTAGTAGTTTTATCCCTTTACCAAAGAAAATCCAAAACACTAAATCGTGTAGGAATGTGCAAAATGAAGGTAATGAATGTTTTAAGTATGCAATGTTAACCAAGTATGTTAAAGATCATCCTGAAAGAGTTGGTAGAGAATATTACGAAAATGAACACCGCTACAACTTTCAAGGCCTCACCTACCCAGTTACATTGAAAGACATAGACAAATTTGAAAAGAAAAATCCTGGCGTTTCAGTGAATGTTTTTGGTCTGGATGATTCAAACAACGTTTATCCTTTGCGGGTAGTAAAGGTTGAGCAAAGAAACCACACGGACTTGCTATTGATAACTAAGGGTGAAATTTCCCATTATGTATGGATAAAGGACTTTGAAGCCTTAGTTGTAAAACAATTGACCAAAAGAGTAAATAGGATTACAGTTTGCAAGAGATGTTTCTGCTTTTCTTGGAAAGATTCAAGACGTGGAGGATTGGACTGGTTATTGGAACATAAAAGACTTTGCAACGAGAACTATGAAGTGAAGATTAGTCTGCCACCACCATCTCGAGCGTGTATCCAATTTAACAAGACAGTTCACCAATACCGAATTCCAATAGTGGTCTATGCAGATTTTGAATCAACGTTAGTACCACAGGAGCTGCCGGACGGCGAAGTGACTAGAAGAACAAAATATCAGTTGCATCAGCCCAACAGTTTTTGTTTACTAGTTAAATCAACCCTGTCTAAAAACCAATTGCAAGACTATGGTTTAACATCCACTCCAATACTCTACCGTGGTGAAGAAGCCGCTAAGTATTTTGTAGACCAACTGTACGATATTGCTGGAAAGGTTCAACGCTTGTTCGGTAATATTGTACCTATGGAACCTTTAAACCAAAATCAACAAGAAGAATACAACTTAGCGACAAGATGCTATTTATGCAAGAAGATGTTCAGTGAAGAAAATCCAAAAGTAAGAGATCACGATCACCTGACAGGGTTATACAGAGGAGCTGCTTGTAATTCATGCAATATAAATTACAAACTGCCAAACTTTATTCCTGTCGTTTTACACAATCTTAGCGGCTACGACTCCCACTTTATTATCCCGGAGTTAGGAAGAGATGACGGTAAAATTGATGTTCTTGCTACAACATTGGAAAAGTACATCAGCTTTTCAAAAACAGTAGGTAAAATTAAACTTCGCTTCGTAGACTCTTACAGATTTATGGCATCTAGTTTAGCCAAATTGTCAGAGAACCTAAGAAGAGAAGACCTAAAAGAAACCAGAAAAATTGTACCTGAAGATAAATTAGACCTAGTATTACGGAAAGGAGTGTTCCCCTACGATTACATAACTTCTACAGAAAAATTTGAAGAAACCAGTCTACCGCCGATTGAAGCCTTCAACAGCAAATTAAACGAAAGTGAAATCTCCGTTGAAGACTACAATCATGCATGTAATGTTTGGAACCAACTAAACATTCAAACCTTAGGGGAATATTCTGACTTTTATATAAAATTGGACGTAACTCTGCTGTGCGATGTGATGGAAGAATTCAGAAACACCTGCTTCTCCGCCTATGGACTGGACCCTCTACACTCGTACACATCTCCAGGATTAGCATGGCAAGCTATGCTAAAGTCAACCAACTGTCGACTGGAACTTCTAACGGATATTGATATGGTGCTCATGATGGAATCTGGTGTACGGGGCGGTTTGACACAAGCTGTAACACGTCATGTCAAAGCCAACAACAAGTACATCCCCGGCTTCGACGAGCAACAACCATCGGTCTACCTTGGCTATTTTGATGCAAACAACCTTTATGGTTGGGCAATGTCAAATCCGCTTCCCTACGCTGACTTCAAGTGGATCGACCCGGCCACCATCGGAGACATCTCACAGATTCCAAAGGATGGTCCAAAAGGCTATATTTTGGACTGTGATTTTGAATACCCGGAGCACCTTCATGACCATCACTACGACTTGCCTCTCCTAGCCAAGACTGAAGTTTCACCGACAGGAAGATGGCCAAAATTGATGATGACCTTGGAGAATAAGGATCGCTATGTGGCTCACTACTGGGTAGTTCAACAGGCTCTTGAATTGGGTCTACGTATAGTGAGAATTCATAGAGCAATTGAATTCACCCAGTCTTGTTGGTTGAAACCATATATTGATTCCAACACTGCAAGAAGAGCTGCAGCGACAACAGCATTTGAAAAGGACTTCTATAAATTAATGAACAATGCCATCTTTGGGAAGACCTTGGAGAACAAAAGAAAACACAAAAATGTAAAATTAGTGAGTGATCCTAGGAAATTGGAAAAATTAGTGCAAAAACCAAATTTCGGAACATCCATGATTATAAACGAAAATCTAGTCGCTGTCAGTATGAAGAAAACAACAATAGTCATGGACCGTCCGTTATACATAGGTATGTCGATTTTGGATATAAGTAAAACCCTGATGTATGATTTCCATTATAACAAAATGGTTAAACATTACGGAAGGGAAAACATTGGAGTCGCATACATGGATACGGACGCGTTTATCTACTGGATAAAGACTTTGGACATGTATGAAGACCTAAGGACTTTTCCATACAAAGAAGATTTCGATTTTTCTGACTATCCGAAAAACCATCCAAATTTTAATGAAAAATATAAAAAAGTAATTGGAAAATTCAAAGATGAAGCAAATGGAATGCCTTTAGAAGAAATAGTGGCGCTGATGGCGAAATTGTATTCATTTAAGATGTACCACGAGAACAACACACCGACAGTGAAGAAAGCAAAAGGAGTGAAGACATCTTATTTGAAAAAACACGTGACATTTGACCACTACAAGACTTGTTTGTTTGAAGATACTACGATATCAGCAACATTCAACAATATCCGAAGCTTCAAGCATCAAGTCTACAGTGTCACTGAAATTAAAAAAGCGTTGTCAGCTCGGGATGATAAAAGATACATTATGCCCGACAAAATCCACACTCTTCCTTTTGGCCACTACTCTCTAAACCCTATCAACTAGTAACCTATTCTTCGTCCTTCTACAACTACGACCTTATTCCTTTTTCCTTCCGTAAAAAAATGGGGAACACGGCAAGTCCAACGCCGTGTTCCCCATTTTTTTACACAAGTTTGGACGACCTTGACCCATATAAATGATGTGAATATTTAAAACAACATTCATTGTGATTATACATGTGATACAACAAACATTGAAACCTGCAATATGAAGGACTTGAAGCAACAAATTGTCAACGAACTTCATAAACCTGCAAGAAGAAAGTTTCCACGAAGAAATACGGTGATAAAAGGAATTAATGATTTATATCAAGCGGATTTAATCGAAATGATTCCTTATAGCAAACAAAATAAAGGATATAAATACATATTGACTGTTATTAACTGTTTTTCAAAAATGGCAGATGCTTTACCACTAAAAGATAAAAGTGGCAAAAGTGTTACAAAAGCAATGGAAACAGCTATACAAAGAGACAAACATACTATTAAACATTTACAAACAGATGATGGAAAAGAATATTTTAATAAGGAATTTGCAAATTTAATGAAAAAACACAATATAAACCATTATTCAACCAATTCAGAAGTAAAAGCCTCAATAATCGAAAGATTCAACAGAACTTTAAAAAGTGCAATGTATAAAATGTTTTCCAACAGAGGATCGCACATATGGATTGATATGTTACCAAAACTTATAAACGATTACAATAACAAATTTCATAGGACTATCGGGATGAAACCAAACCAAGTAACTAGTAAAAATGAAAACCTTGTATTAAAACGTATAAAAACGAATACTAAACCAAAAGTTGAAAAACTAAAGCCTAAAAAATTTAATGTGGGTGATAAAGTGCGAATAAGTAAATATAAAGGCGTATTCAGTAAAAGATACCTGCCAAATTGGACCAATGAGGTTTTTACTGTATTCAAAGTACAACCTACAGTACCTGAGACATATATTTTAAAAGATAATAAAGGACAATTGCTTGAAGGAGGGTTTTATGGACATGAAATGTTAAAATCAACAGTAGGCGATGTATATTTAGTTGAAAAGGTGTTGCAACGGAAAAAAGATAAGGTCAAAGTACGATGGTTAGGATTTAATAAGACGGAAGATTCTTGGATACCTAAAAAGGATTTGATATAACGATAGAGAATCATTTTAGGTTGAACCATTACAAAGGATGGAGATAGTACCACAAAAAGAGAGTTTTACTATTAATAATATAGATGAACTCACAGTGGATAATTCAGAATTCAATAGTGGGAAGCATGGCAATTTGTTACCAAACACCGTTCGTTGTCTGGTTACCGGACCTTCCAACTGTGGAAAAACTAATGTAGTATTCAATTTGATTACAAACCCTAAAGGATTAAGATTTAACAATCTATATGTATTTTCAAAATCACTACAACAACCAAAGTATCAATTATTGGAAAAAATACTGACTAATGTGCCTGAAGTTAAATATTTAAAGTTTAATGCAAGCGAGAGTGTCATGCAGCCACAAGAAGCTAAACCATTCTCCGTGTTTATATTCGACGATGTATCTTGTGAAAACCAAAACACAATAAGGAATTACTTCGCTATGGGTCGACATAACAACATAGATAGCATTTATATTGGCCAAACTTACAGCAAAATACCTAAACAACTCATTAGAGACAATGCAAACATGTTAATTGTATTTAAACAGGACGAAACCAACCTAAAACATATATATTTTGATCATGTAAATGCGGATATGACATTTGAACGATTTAAAGAGTTGTGTGGAAAGGCTTGGGCTGAAAAGTATGGGTTCCTAACAATTATGAAGGAACAACCGCTAAACAATGGTCGATACAGGATAGGATTTGATAAATTTATATTAATACATTAAACGTGGTATAACACATTCATTGTTGTACAACACGTCTTGCTACAAACATGGTTAACCAAGAAAAATTAGTAAAAGAAATAAAATCACTTAGTGATTCTATTCGGGCTAAAAACAGAGCATTGAAACTAGGTATTAGCGAGAGGGAGAAATTCCTTGAATCTACTTTTAAACCTATTACTGAACCCTTGAAACAATTAAACAAAAAATTTGCTAAACCTGTATTGGAAGGAGATGCGATTGCACCTATTACAAAGTTTGAAAGAGAAAATGTAAAATCAGAAGATTTTAGCGATGAAGACCCGGAATCCTCTACATATAGTGGTTTTACCGGTGGAGAACCCGAAAGAGAGCTAGAATCACCAGACTATAGTGGAATAAGAGAATTATATGAAGTAAAAGCCAAAAGAGGACATGAAGTTGTATCAACTGCTAGTGAAGAGGAAAAAGAAGAAGCAAGGGAAGGTCCGTCAAACATAAGCTTGTTGGGTGAAAACATTCATAACAAAGGACCTTTAGGAAGGAAATACATGATAAAAATGTTAGCTGGAACAAACCCTAATAAAAACTACCATAGTTATGGAGTAAGATTAACAGAAGAGGGTTTAATGGTTGGTAATAGCCCGGTAAACATTGATGAACATGATAATATTATTGTTGGTGATCAAAGATATAAGGGCACAAGAGGATTATTTGAATTATTATTTGAAAATAAGCCTTTAGAATTGTTAGTTAAAGAAAAAGACATGGAAGCATATAAAAAGATTTTGGAACAAACTAATGCATACAGGAGGAAGTATTCAGCTGACCAACCTGTTTTTAGATCAAAGTCTTTAAAATATAGAGAATTTGTATCCAAGTTAATACCAACAACGAGAAGACAACCAATGCCAATAATACCAAGAAAACCTGTAAAACGAAGGTTTGTGTCATCCACTTTGGATATAAGTGCTACAGAACCAAGAAAAAGAAACAAGTCTGTTACAGGTACAGGTTTAATGAAGAAACTGTATAACACAAATGTGATTTATTACAATAATATCAATAAATTGGTTGATAGAATGAAACTAATACATGAAGCTAAAGAAGCGGGTCATACTGGATTGGAAAACGAATGGGTGGCTTTAGTGGATGAACTCCGAAACCGTGGGGTAATCTCATAAAAATGCGTTACTCCCTAGAATACTATTCAGTTGCACTATGAGTGTCGACAAGTTCGGACGTTACTCCTCGGATGGGTTATATTATGCCAATAGTTTAAAAAGAAGTGCTGGTTTACCACAAACACCTGATGGAGATTATGATATGAGTAATAAAAGGTTAAAAAACATAAAAGATCCTACGGATGAAAACGATGCAATAAATCTAAAAATATTAAAGGAAAAGATATCGCCAACATTAAAACTACAAAATAACACATATGACGCAGAAGATCATAGAATTATCAACGTTGGTAAACCAAATCAAAACGGTGATGCGATAAACAAAGGTTATTTGTCATCTGAATTAAAAAATACGTTAAAATTCAATGGGAAAACGTATAGTGCCAACAATAAACGTATATCCAACGTAGATGACCCTAAAGATGCAAAAGACAGCGTAAATAGACGCTATTTACATTCTTTGATACCTGAAAAGACAAAAGATGGATTTTCTTTTTATAAATTTGTTATTAACGATATAGGTTATCCAAAAAATGAAAATGATGCTGTAAATCTCAAATATATAAAAGATCATTGTGTCATACGTGATGTGGGAGTTATCGATTGTCTTGGCAATTGTTTGGCGAATGTAAAAGATGGTTCAGCACCATCTGATGGTGCAACAGTGGGTCAAATGAAAGAGACTTTAAAACAAGAAACAACTGGATTTGCAAAACGAGATGAAGTATTATTAAAGCAAGGGGATGACTTTATTCAAGGTAATGAAAAATTTCGTTTATTGACATACAAAAACGCTTATTGGGATTGCAGGCATGGAAGGTTATCAAATGTGTCATGGGGTCATGCTGATAGAGACGCGGCTGCCTTAGGACAAACAGTACATCTAGATCCAAATAATTACTATGCGTTTTTTATATGTAGTAATAAAAAATTAAAAAACATGGCGCAAGGAAGAGAAGCAAATGATGCTGCAACTGTAGGACAGACTATCACATTATCACAAATGGATAGCAAAGTGTATACTTGTAATAATAAACGTATAACAGACCTTAAAGACCCTGAACATGTGGATAATGCTGTCACTGTTAATTTTCTTGTAAAAGTTTTAGGAAATGCATTATTTGATGTATACAATCATATTGGTATTGGTTCAGGTCGTACTCCTTTGTTGGAATCTGAGAGAGGTACTTGGATTAAACGGGAAATTGTTCAAAACTATTTTATCAACCCTCGTACAAAAAAGTTTAGATCATCGGATTGGGGTGATTTTGATATTTAATAAAAGAACACAATAAACGACTTCATTTATGTCCAACTTGTCATAGAGGTAACACATAAGTTGTACATTGCGATTATAAAAGGACAATAATGACGTTCCAGTACATCAGTCCATATAGAGACACTGTAAGGAGAGGAGGTGGGATCACGTCCACAGCGGTTTCTCTGTTAAGTAAAGCTTTAAAACGAATTCCAGTAGGATCCATAGTAATAGAGCAATAGACGCATTACCATACGAATTTCATATACCGGGAGGTTATCAGTATTGCGGACCAGGAACTAAATTGAAAAAACGACTGGAAAGAGGCGATCCTGGCATAAACAAGTTAGATCAGGCTTGTAAAGAACACGATATCGCATATTCCACGTTTGCCGATTCAAAAAATAGATCAATAGCTGACAAAAAGCTTGCGGACATAGCTTGGCAACGAGTAAAATCAAGTGACGCTAGCATAGCAGAAAAAGCAGCAGCTTTAGCAGTAACAGCAGGTATGAAGGCTAAAACAGCAGTAGGAGGTGGAAGAAGGAGGAGAAGGAGAGTAAAAAGGAGGTCAACCACAAGAAAACATGGAGGAAATATAAAAAGAAGACGACGATCTACAAGAAAAGGCAGGAAGAAGCCCACCGTGTGGTCAATGGTAAAAAACGGGGCAGGTCTTTACCTAAGACCTTATCGTGCATATTAAATGAAAAAAATCAATTGGTCATACCACATAAAGCATTAACCAATATTGAATTATTTAAATATATTTCCTGTTTAAAAATACCATTTTTCCGCGGTGTGTTTATGAAAGACAGTTTACCAAAGAAAATGTGGCAAAATGAGACTGGAATTGTAAATTTGGATAATACTGAAGGGCCTGGCACCCATTGGGTTTGTTATAAGAAACTAAATAACAATGTATATTATTTTGATAGTTTCGGTAATTTGCCACCACCAAAAGAACTTCAAAATTACTTTAAATCTGCTAAAAACATATATTATAACTATAAAAGAGAACAACCTGATAATACTTCAATATGCGGCCATTTATGTTTGGAATTTCTAGCTAAAAGTATCAGTCACTATTGAGATGTCTTCCTATACGGTATCATTAACAGGAAAATCGTCCACTTTACGAAGTATCCTTTTTCCAGCGTTACGCTTGCAAAAAGGAAGGTTTTGGGAGGCGGCACTATTGGATTTTACAACGTACAACTCTATTCCCAATGTTACGGAAGGTAAAAATAACATATTGCATTATTATAAGGGAAAGGATGCCAGTGGAAAATTTACAGACTTACAAGAGTGCAGGTTACCCACAGGTTCTTATGAAATTGATCATATAAATGAATTTTTGCAAACTAAAATGGGAAAAGACAATATAACATTAAAAGGTAATAATAATACGATGAAAGCTGAAATTACTTCCAAATATTATATAGATTTCACTCAACCAAACTCAATTGGTGATTTATTAGGATTTTCCAACGATGAGCCTGTTTTAGAACCAGATGTAACACATTCCGGTAAGAAAACAGTAACAATATTAAAAGTCAATAGTATAGACATAACTTGTAACATTATACAAGGTGCTTACAGGGATGGGGCTAACACCCACATCATACATACTTTTTACCCAAGTGTACCACCTGGATTTAAAATTGTTGAAAAGCCACAAAACCTGGTATATCTACCGTTGAACACCACTTTCATTTCAGACATCGTGTTGAGCGTATTGGATCAAGACGGTAACTTGGTAGACTTCAGAGAAGAGCCTATTACGATTAGAT
Organism: Neoaliturus tenellus; assembly: GCA_030545055.2. Classification (NCBI taxonomy): domain Eukaryota; kingdom Metazoa; phylum Arthropoda; class Insecta; order Hemiptera; family Cicadellidae; genus Neoaliturus; species Neoaliturus tenellus. The sequence continues at coordinate 19,595,359 of CM061537.1, read as the reverse complement.
TACATTTAAAATCGACACTTTAATACAAAACCATGGGTTTAACATTTAAAAGCGAACAACCTACGGGAAACCGCATTAGTAGCTCTTCAGCTGTGGAGGAGTTAACACGCGAGAACATTCGTTTCTTAGAGGGAATTGGATTAAAATTAACCGAGTATGGATATACTGGATATAGCGCAGGGTCCAACATTCGACGAAACCCTATGGGAAAAAGAATATCACACCCACAACCCTTACACTTCATCGAAATTAAACAATAACGATGAAATCCGTATTCCCATACAAAATCAAGACATTTACACACTACCATGTGAAAGTTACTTGTATATTGAAGGACAAGTTACTAAAAAGGACGGTACTACTGTTGGTACAACAGTTCCATTTATAAATAATCCTATGGCTTTCCTATTTGATGAAATTAGATATGAAATATCAGGTGTAACAGTTGATTCCACTAAAAAAGTAGGTATTACGACAACTTTAAAAGGATTAACATCTATAACACCCAATGAAACCAATTTACTTAAACCTGCCGGATGGGTATTACCTACGATTGACACGATCACTCCAAATCCAAATGGATATTTTGATTTTCATATTCCATTACGTTTGCTGCTTGGTTTTGCTGAAGATTATAGGAAAATAATATTAAACGTTAAACAAGAATTAGTTTTGTTGAGATCTTCTAACGATAAAGACATTATTAAAGCTGCAGATGCTACTACAGATGCGACTTTAGAATGGAAATTAAAATTAGACAAAATTGTATGGAGAGTTCCACATGTTAAATTGGCTGACGAGCATAGAATGCTACTTTTAAGAAAATTAAAAGCCGATCGTGATATTGTTATTCCATTTAGAAGTTGGGAATTTCATGAGCATCCCAGTTTACCTACTACGGATCGACACACTTGGACTGTTAAAACATCGAATTATGTAGAACGAGCCAGGTATATTATATTTGGTTTACAAACAGGTAGAAGAGACTCCATTACTAAACATGCAGGACAATTTGATCATTGTGACTTGAAAAATATTAAAGTTTATTTAAATTCACAATTCTTTCCATACGACAATTTAAATGTGTCATTCACTAAGAAGAAATACAGTATATTGTACGATATGTACGCGAGATTCCAAAGTTCATATTACGGTAAAACAAATACACCTTTATTACCACCTGACAAATATTTCGATGCCTACCCAATAGTTGTAATCGATTGTTCTAAACAAAATGAATCAGTAAAGTCTTCAAGTGTGGATATAAAAATAGAAATGGAATTCAACGATGCTATACCGGCTAATACAACTGCATACTGTTTAATTCTACATGATAAAATCGTAACATACACACCTTTAACTGGAATTGTTAAAAATGTATTGTAAGAACCGGTTTTGTTTCATTCCGCGAGTATAAAAGCAGAGCGTACAGACCGCTCCTCATCAGTTTGTTGCCTACTGTTGTATGGGTAGCATCGTATTCAATATGGCTTCTCCTAGTGGTACACCTGAAAATGTGGTAGATATTGAGAAGGAGATATCTGAGTTTTTAGATCCTCAAGGTCACCAGGAAGGAGGTGAACAAAACGTTTGCGGACAACTTCACGCCAGTAATAATGTTGAAGAAAAAGGTAAAAGAAGAAAGACTATACAAAAGAGAAAAAGGGATATTGAAGATAATATTTCTCCAAACATATTGAGTGAGGTATTTTTGCGAATATTTTACCCAATCTCTTCCAGTTTGGATAAAAGTGTTTTAATCGGTGTTATGAAATCTACAGATTATTCCCCTACTGTAATTTTAACTCATGGACCCAAAATGATTTTGTTTACGGACAGTGCTTGGGAATCGTTTATGAAACATTTGCATCTACTAGAATGCTATTTAAGTAGTAACATGTTTGGAAGAAAGACAAGAGTAGGACTTTTGGATTCAAATGTGGAAATTGATATCATTAAACAACGTGGTGATCATCAGCTACGGTTTAGAGACACAACAAGACATGATAGCAAAATTCAACTTAATCGAGAGGAGTTTTTTATTTTAACTTGTGCTACTGAACCTATAACAAGATACTTGAGACAACTGGTGTTTTCAAGTTCGATTATTAAAGATTATCTGGAAGACACTTTGGACAAACAACCGGACGCACCTATATTATACGGACCTGTGGATACTTCTATATTTAATAGAGTTCCTCATGAAGTACAGATGTGGAGACAATTGGAAAAGTACGCTCAACTACATAAGAAATCAGTAAAACAGGAAGAAGAGGAAGATGGAGGAGAAGAATCAAGTGTTAGTGATGAAAATGAAAATAAGGAAAATATAAAGATGGAAACTTAAATGACAATGGTTAGTTTTTTAAAACAATAACCAACATTTTGTGGGGTTAGGCCTATTGGGGACGGTGCCCACGTTAAATATACACCAACGCGCCAACAACTGTACGGCCTGGTATAAAAGTAGTACCTACCGTGGTGTGGAAATCAGTTGACCTCCTGACTTCGTAATGAGCAGACGTGTGACCTTCAAAATGGACAAGGGAGAAGAACAACAAGTAAAGTCCAAGCCTGGTATTATTGAGTTTCAAGCGTTTCGTGGTAATGATGATAGATTCATTATAAAAGAACTTGTGTTTTTGGACATGAATACAAGTGTTCCTTATTCGTTTTTATTTAAACCACCATGTTCTTATTCGTCTTTAACTAGTAAAGCCGCTACTACCAACAGATGGATTTCAAAACACTTCCATCATATCGATTGGTATGATGGTTTTACAAGTTACACGGACTTGTATCACATTATGCATCACTTTTCAGACAAGTTTACCAATATTTACACAAAGGGGCTGGAAAAGAAAAGATGGATCGAAGGATTTACTCATGTTCCGGTTAATGATGTGGAATTGGATAAGAATTATCAATACATGCTGGAAACCATATGTATTTGTACAAAAAGCCCAGAACATGATAAAGATAGACATTGCGCTTTGAAAAATGCCTATAAACTCGCCTCTTACCTTCAAAATGGGGAAGTGGGGAGTGGTGGGGGTAACGGAGAGTATATAAGTGGGGAGCAGACAGGGACCTGGCATGAGTATTACTCGAGATTCCGAGACGACAACATCTCCGAGCAAGAAGACGATCTGTAACCTGACCATGGCATCTCACCAGTTCCTTCAGACTTTGGTCGAGCAGTTCAATGCTCACTCCAAGTCAACAATATTACCTGTAAAGAAGTGCTCAGAACTAAAAGACGAGAAGCACTACATAATCCATGCTATGAAGAAGATGGAAACTACAGTTGGGGAGGCCATCTGCTGCAGTCTCAGCGAGGCGCCATTTACTCCGGGGGATGAACCAAAGTTCCAGGTGTACCTGCCCAAGAGATTCGTCCATCTTCTACAAAACGAGGATCTTCGCTCTATTCAACCCGGGTGTCTATACCTGGTGTCGCACGGCTGCACGGGTAGCAATTCTACAGAGTTGACCATCCACATCGCTGACAAGCAGCAGTGTTAGATTTAAGTTTTAATGTTATACATATGTTGTTGTAATGTTTTATAAATAAACGAATCATAAAAGACAAAAAAATAAAAAAAAACAAAAAAATGCAACATATCAATATGTGACAGACTTCACGTATTGATATGTTGCATTTTTTTTTAAACTTCGCGGGTGACCTTGACCTTTGACCTTTGCATTTCACAATTACCCCCACTACCGTAATTACCCCCACTACCGCACTAGGATTCAAACCTGCTTGGATGCAAAGAACGGTCAGTCTGTTGCCAACTAGCAAACGATGAGCACCTTGTACGAGCTTTGCTTACAACGAGTTATAACTGACGCATCTTTATTCCAGACGGCTTTACGAGATAATATCCCTATAACAGTAAAGCAGGATATCGAGGAGTACAAGAAAGATAATAGAGGGTATTCGGGATACTCCTGGTATAGGTTTCAAGACGGGGAAAAGTTTTGTAGGCCTTGTGGCAATGCTGCCGTCAGAGACCTTCGACGGTTCGTACAGGAAGGTGGTAGAAAACAGTTTGGATTTCTAGCACCAATGTTTAGATTTGAAAACTACAAGGACACCTGTGCTATTTGTTCCATCCCTTTGTATCAATGGAAAAAGTTTAGAAGTGTTTAATTGCATCTTCCATACCCCCACCACCATCACCCCCACCACTTTTCCATGTACCTCCAAACGCTGTGCCTCGGCTTCATTTCTACTCCAGCAGCCAACCTAGCAACATCAGGATGTCTCTCAACGTCAGTTGCGCAAGTTACGAAGAGGTGAGCATCAAGACTCAGCAGGAGCTAAACGACTTATACAAGGAGTTGCAGCTGATGGTGGCACGAGGCTACCGTATAAATGTGCAAGTTTACGCTTGCAATATACGGAACACCCGGCAGTCAAAGGAAGAGCCTGGACACTCCTCGACGGCTTCCTCACCAGCGTCCATGAAGACCGAGCCAGACAACTTGGACTACTTCAGCTGACTAGCAGTTGTATTTCTTGTCCTAACCATTGTAGAATATGTATATTTTTTCATTATATTAAAGAAGTAAAAGAGCAGAAACACCTATCTTGTTACTGACATATAAACTCAGTAACAAGATAGGTTTTTTTTAAAACACAATTTGGATGACCTTGAAACTTCCCCCTCCACTGCTTTGTTACCCCCACCACTTGACTATTGGTGTACATGGCACATCGCAATTGGAAACCTCATTCCATCTTCAACAGCCACACCGACAACATCAACAATGGCAAACCTACCAACAGATGAAAGGTGTCCTCACGCATGTTGTGACTTCGTCCACGAGTTGGAGAAGAGGATGCAGGAGAGGGCGATAAGAAGAAAACAGATCCACTCAGAAAATATCATGATAGTCAACGGCTATCTTTTATTGTTCGGCCTTATTATGGTTGTACTTTTCATACTGTACGGCATAGTCACATGTGTCGGCAAGGTTGCAGAAGAAAACGCTCGCCACCATCAATTGGAAAGTTTCAATGTTACTTTGTAAGTTTTCCTTTTTTTAAAACTCCGTTTGGATGACCTTGAAAATTCCCCCACTACTCCACCACACCCCCCACCACTTCACCATGTTCCTGCATGAGCATCACATCAACCGTCATTCCTTGTCCGACAAGCAACCATGGCAGACAACAACACCATCAGCCAAGCTGACTCCACTACTGATGTCGGTACAAGTACGGGTTGGACACTGTCGGTCGATAGTGTACACTATTTGGAGTCAATTTGCGAACGTATGAAGGAAATACTGCGGGACAACCCTGGGATCATAATACAAATGAATTTAAATTATGATTGGTCCCAAGTTAGAATGCAAGGGGACGACAACAACGGTCAACAATCTCCACAATATTCGCCCATGTCCCCGATCTATCCTTACGGTGAGTCTGACGTCGATGAAGATGAGGCTGATGAAGATGCAGGGGACAACGAGGCTGAAGAGGAGTAAGCTTCATTCCTTTTTTTTTAAAACCTAAATTGGATGACCTTGAGAATTCCCCCTCCACTATTTCCTTTTTTTTAAAACCCAAATTAAATGACCTTGAAAATACCCCCTCCACGTACTTTTGGTTTACCCCCTCTACTTTTCAATACTGTTACCACAGTCTGTAGCTCACATCATTCCTTGCTTAGCTATCATGGCGGACAGCACTCTTTCTCGAGTTGACTCCACTACGGATGAAGAATGGCCATTTTCCTGGAATGTTCATCTGCAAGACTCGGCAGAAGTGGATATGTTGCATGAGAAATTGGTGTATGTATTAAACGAAAACCCCAACATTGAATGTAGAATGACTATGGATTTCGATGCGACAGGGGTCCACACTCAACCTTCCACTTCCAGCCAGCCTGAACCTCAGCTACAGCCAAAGAACTTTACACATCTTTACACTCCAATACGGCCGGAGGATGTGGTTATCAGCGAGGCAGACTCTACTACAAGTTATATTGAACCAACGAATTGGAAGCTTGTTGTTGACACCTTACACAAGGTCGACTTAGTATGTGACAAATTAAAGGAATTGATGATGCAAGATCCTGGTCTTCGTTTTAAAATTGATTTGTTTTTCATCTGGGGAGCACCTGCACGGGGCTCTTCATCTGACAGCTCTCTAAGTACAACGGATGAGGAGGAGGAGGAGGACGACTAGTTATCTTTTTTAAAACTCCGTTTGGATGGCCTTGACCTTTCCCCCTCCACTGAGTTTATTTAAGGTGCACTCTCAATGACTGCAGCATCATTTCATCGCGCACCTTCACCACAGCAACATGGAGAGTCAACTCAACTACTGTTGCGAACGGAAATGTTTTTCATGGCCGAATGACATTGATGTTGCGGATGGCCTGGCGTGTAGAAAATGTGAAGCTTTTGGTCAATGCATGTGTAAGTGCAAGTCTTGGAAGAAGCCGAAACCGGAGTTGAAGACATTCCATGTGTACCAGATGAGAGGGCATAAGTACACTTGTTGCCCTGAACGTTGCATTGAATTCACATTAAAACAGCTAACTGGCTGCAAATTGTGCAACAATCATTTTGCAGGTTTTTGCAAACATTATTTAGGAGCCTGTCAGTACAGATCAACTTGGCATACAGAAGCACTCACTATCAATGAAATCGCTATAAATACACAAGAGTAGTCTTTCTACTCTTTTCTTTTTTTTAAAACTCCATTTGGATGACCTTGACCTTTCCCCCTCCACTCACCTTAGTTTATATAAGCTCCATTCCCGCTGGCCACGGCATCACTTCATCTTGCTCCCTCGCCAAAGCAACATCAAGTATGGAAACTAAGCGTGTCTCATGTTGCGAGCATAAGTGTTTAGAGATACAAGGCGTCGTCCATTGTGCAAAGAAGCTTTGGGAGGAAGAGACAGGGACAACCTATTGCTGCGAGGGCAAGTGTTTCCTACTACCAAGATGGCAAGTGGACGGGCTGGCCTGCCGGCAATGTGAATGCTTTGGATGTTGCAGGTGTAGATGCAAGAACCAACAGCTGCCACCACCGGTACTACAAACTTTCAAAATCTACAAATCCAACTACTTTTACACTTGTTGTCCGCAGCGGTGTATTAAATTTCATTTCTCCAATCTTACCAATTGTCGGAAGTGCTACGGACAACCTGATGGGTGGTGCACCTGTTTTCTGGACTCCTGCCGCTACAGATCGGATTGGTTTACAGATCCGTTGGAAATTGATGAGGTCGCCCAGGAAGCACAAGAGTAGTCTTTCTACTCTTCAACTTTTTTAAAACTCCATTTGGATGACCTTGAGATTTCCCCCTCCACTTCCCCATATACCTAGAGTACACAGAGCCTGACAGTCAGTCGCTCGGTGACTGTCGTGGGGTGCGCATCGGTGTCGGCGCTCCGTTGTTAGGTTTTCAAGGTCACAGTAATATCAAATTGTTGGTGTTGTGCTGGTTCAAGGTCACCTGAGGGATAACCGATTGCCCATTTAGGCAGGGTCATGTCAGAAACTCGAGTTTAACTTGGCACTTTTGCCGTTTCTCGTCGAAAATTCGCTCCAAGTGGTCAAGGTCACGGGGACTCTGACTGAAACTCGGAGCGTAGTGCGAGAAACGGCAAAAGTGCCAAAAAATTTTAAGTTTCGGCGTGACCTTGACCTCAGTGGCGTCGGTGACGTCATTTTGATGACGTAAGGGGTGATGACGTCATCAGCACGTCATTTCTGTGACGTCATGGGTGTGACGTCATAGAAATGACGTCATTAGTGATGACGTCATCGATGACGCAATCGATGACGTCATCGATGACGTCATCGGTGAGGTCATTGACCTCGATGACGTCATCCCTCAGGTGACCTTGAACTGGGCCAGCACCAACAATTTGACACTACTATTTAGTTTTAAGTTTTTAATGAGAACATGTAATGAAGACGGTCCATACGTTTTCAAGGGCCTGGTTTAAATTAAATCAATATACGATAGTTTGCATACAACTTACTACGTTATTATACAAATGAAACGCTAAAGTAATGTTGTTGAATAATTCTGAGAGCATACAATATTTAGATAAAATATTTATCCTCAAAAAATTCATTAATATTATCTTTCTCAGATTGTTTTTTATACCTTTTCAGTTTAAATTTACAAATAGAGTTTCTAACCAATAATCATCAAGATATTTTCAAAATTAATCAAATCCTTTCGAAAACAAACTGTTCAAGTTTCATCGCCGTATGCGACAACATTTACCTCTATTTTCTAAAAAGTTTCTTTATTATATTTTCAACTTAATATTCCTGCACTGAGTCCACTACAGTTGCTTTCTTATACATGCGAATGATTATATCATTATTAATGATTTTTACAGTTTAAATATTTTTTGTGAACACTCGAATACAAATGAAAGCAGTGAATCGGTCCGGACGTCCTGTTCAAGAAAATGCCCCAACGTTTCCTATTCCCTAGACTAACTAATTAGAGGTTTTCGTGCACCAAAGATTGTTTTTATTGTTTATATTAAAATTCCTTGGTTATACGTGGTCATTTTAGCCTTCATTTGTGATTAGTTACCTTAAACATGTTCAACGGGAAATCTCCACAGTGGAAAGTTTTTACACTTAATGATACAGTAGTTAGTTGTGTAAATGCAAAACTGCTCTTTTGCTAATATATTGCTTTTAATACCTTTGAGCCTGCCATGCCAACCTGAAATATCTTTTCTTGTAGTGATATTAACGTAGTTTGGATAAGGCGATATCTTTTACACAGAAACATCGTTGAGGGCGACTTTCAAACTAAATATTGGTCCTAAAATATTATTTTTAGGTTTAATTGTCAATTACCTCCTATAACCACCGTAATACCCGATATTCCCCTATCAACTGCTCCCACGACTACATCGGCAATCTGCCAAATTGCCGCCTGCTGTTTAGATACCGTTATACTTTAATCAAGCAAAGTCTCCGAGCACTTGTAAGTGATGAGGCAGCAGCGTTCTGGTGCGCCGCCGTAAGGGGGGGGGGGGGGGGGTTGGGCGGTGGGGGGAAGCGGGCGAGACTTCAGTCAGTGTCGGCCGCTGTGAGGACGCTAACTGGGATCCAGTGCGACGCTCGGGTGACTTAGCTGCACGAGAATATAACTCGAGAGATACAGGATAAATAAACAGTGGGGGTGGTGTAGACTGGACCATATAAAGAGACCCAAGGAACCAACGGTGAGCTGCTAGCACTCAATTAAACGTTTGGTGTGAGAAGTAAACTGTGAAACTTTGCTCAACAGTAGTAGTATTTGAATATTTAGAAAATGATTTTTTACAAAATGATGTGAATTTAAAATATTTTTAAACAGTTTTTAACTGCTAACAAAAAGGAAAGAATATCACAATATTAACCGAGCCTTGGTTTTAATTCACTTTTGTTATCGTGTCATGGTAATCGAGCTATTAAATCTACACCAGACTCTTCACAGATAACAGCTGTTAAAAAACTGCTTAAAATTAATGTTCAAGCTATTTTTGTTTACTTTTAGTTGTTATTTCCTTACCAAAATAGCAACCCATAAGACCAATGTCATAAAAACTACGATTTGTAAACTTAAATGTAAAGCAAATTCGATTTTTCCTGGGATTGAGGCTGTTTCTAAACGTATTTTTGGGCCAAAAGACTCTTAAATGCAATGTAGAAGCATAATCTACCCGCTAGATTTCGTGGAACTCACATTACTTTTTTTTTTGTTTATTTTGGCTTGCTAAATAACCTGGAAAAGTTGGAGCTGGACCCTCTGTATATTAGACCAGTAAAAATCTATAACTTTTATTTACATTTACAAAGATTTGAAGTTGAGTTAGCAGTTAAAGTTGACGCTGAATTCTCTTTTATGATGACATAAATCCTTAAATTTGGATTTTTTAACTAATGAACGATTTAAAATGGCATAGAAGTGACTTAAAATTGACAATAGGGTATGTTATAGTTTGTACAAACTTTTTCATAATAATTTGTTTCCATAATAGTATAATGTTTTTAATCATATCATTAATGTTTCGAGTCGGTATTTTCTTATCACTGGAAATACTGGCATACAAATCTGTGATATTTATTAATTGTGAGATAAATATATAGCAGTGGTGTATGCATTGCTATTATGTGTATTCTATGATAACTTTGAATAACTTTCATACATTACGTAATTATAAAGACAACTTTTATAAATTTGTTGATTAAAAACATATCCGAACGAAAAATAAAATAATAGCAGCGTTCTTTGAAATAGGTTATGATTGTAAACATATAAACAATCTAGTTCCACTCCAATAGTCTATCTGAAAATAATTCTCAGTGATCTAGCTAAGTGATGGCATGTGTAAACAGTATTTTATTTCGTAAGCATGGATAAACATGATTTAAATACATACTTGCATATCGTGAAATACATTAAATAGACTTTATCTACTTGAGTAGTATATGAAATGTAACTTAGCGTACTGTATTGGTGATAATATTGTTATTTGTACTAAATGTATTTGACTTATGTTTAGAATAAATAGGATTGATTTTTTACTTTTATGGTCAACAATATCTTTATGGGTCGTTATTATTCGTAGAAATATGGTATTGTTGGGGCAAAATTGTTTATCGAAGAAAACTTTGTATATATATTTTAATAAAAAGTATAAAAATAGAAGTAGCTACATAAAAGAGTGAGGCACAACAAACAGCCGTAAAAATAATTCACAAAAGGTTTTTGAACAATTGTTGTTATTATTTGTAAATACTGTGGAAATACATACATTTCAGTTATATAAATGTAAAATACGTAACCAGCAAAATTATTGTTCTGGAAGATACCAAATACAAGTCTATATAAATATTGTTATAGTTCAAGTTTAAACTAACATGATTAATAGACTGAATTAGCCTAAACTACAAGATTTTCAGTAATAATAATACCAAACCTAGCTAAGAACACTTTCTCCTATCACACACTAGTGACATGTATTAATATTACTTGTTGGATTTATAACATTATAACCATATTAATTTCGTCTTTGATGATGGAAAAGATGGAAAATGTGGCATTCTTAATGTGACACTCTTCATGTAACCTTTAAAGGGCTGTAACTAATTGCATCGTCAAAGTTTTTATACACTTTGGACGCAGATAACACTGATCATGGAGGTAAATATATAAACGAACGAAAGTTTGGTGAACATAAAATTATTATTGCATAAGGCTTATACTGGCACTATCCTAATACGTTAAAAAATAAGCAATCAGTTCAATTGATAACAGGAAATAAGTTACTAAGATAGAAACAACTTTAAATAGTAGGATCACAAGCAGTACTCAGTGAACATATTTTTGTGTCATCGAAAAGCAAAGTCAAACCTCAAGTTCTGAAAAATTAATATGTAATTTACAAATACAAATTCGACTATTTTTTATTCTTGGGCAACACATCACATTGAAGAATGTGATGACTCTAGACGTGAAGTCGTTGTCAGAAAAACACAAAAGAGAGTCACCACATTCTTCAATGGTGAATGATGTCCAAGAATAAAAAATATACTCCTCGCCAACAATACAATGTCGTTTAGAAATAGATTAAATACACCTTCTATATCCGCTACACCTCATACACACTGGCTAACATAGAAAAATTGGCATGTATGTGTATGAAGATTTTAGGAATCGTTTTCCCTGCTCTGAGTTATTCCCAAGCCCGAAACAGGTGGTAAATACTTGAGGAGCCAGCGACTGTAGCTGTTCGCTGTTACTGCCTTCCTTTAGTGAAGATTGAAGACTGCTTGAATTGGAAATGGGGATCGTTCTTTATCAGTTGCTAACCAATAGATTCTTTTTTCCCTTATGTAGAAGAAGAGGTTAAATTTTCCGAAGCTGGGTAAGAATGATTTTCTAATGGCTCTTGATAAAAGTATATAAAACAACTTTTTTTATCATTCTGCACGAAACCCAAATTTTTCATAATGAACATATTTTCTCACCGTTTTAGATACCAATATTAACGAAAAATAATTGTTTTTGATCGGTCTTTAAACAATATAGTAAACATTTCAACTACAATAGAACTTAAAATTACATATGGACTTCATTGTTAATGTTATGAGGACACAATTCATTGAGCTGAACCAATGAATGATGGTAAATAAAACAAAATTTATTCTGTATTACAATTCAAGTAGTGGCTGTGGCGATGTATTGTCTATCGATCTCAAAATATAGAGGATAGATTTTACTTAAAGTTTGCATTTGAGAGTGTTTTTGTAAAAAAAAAAAAAAATTAAACAACTCCAACCCCAGAAAAAATTGTTTTTGCTCAAAGATTTTATTTTTTTAACTATCATGGTTTCCCATCAAAGCAATGAAATAACAACGAACGGTAAACAAAAATAAAATAATGCCAATCTTAAGCACTGTTTTTAAACATAGGTGTCACCTGAGAAAAAGGATGGTTGGCGTAAACTTCAAAGCCTGATTACCATTATAGGCCTACTATTACAAAAGTAAATTAAAACCAACTAGCAAGGTTTGGTTAACCCGTTACTGTTACATAAAATCTATCTAGATCTAGACTCAGCCAGAACGTACTGACTTATTGTTATATTAAGATCCTGCATGTATTGTGTTTTAGATCGGCATTTAGTTATTATTTTGTTTTAATCTGTCAATACATTTAAAATACACTTCTAATTCTGACAGAGGCGATAAAATGTTTAAAAGTTTATTAGTGGAAGGATAGACGTCATTTATGTAGATTACCGAACAGCTGCAACTGCTTGTAGGCCTACATAACAGCCTCTTAACCACGTTGTAAGACGAAGACACGACATTAACGTTCCCCGGCGCACTTAGTGGCGGAAATGGATAAATGATGAGTGTTGTAAAATGGATGAGACGACTTGTGTTTAGCTTTCTTACTATCCAACATTAGCTGATTCTTTTAGTAAGATAAATTATTTGGCGAATAAACTACCAGACTTTACATTTAGTAAACTTTTAAATTTTGGAAACGTGGTAAAGTAATCTATACCTTCTTATTTCTATAAGGGTTTCGTATGTTACGTCCCTTTTTCTCTCGACCTACTGAACCGATTTTTAAGATTGAGGTGTTATTTTAAAGCTTAGGATATACCGCAGTGACGAATCGTAATTAAAAAGGTCATATTGTTTTTGACTTCGCCCCCCTCGTTTTTGTTTTATTTCTAGAGGTCGCTTTAAAATGTTGACCAACTTTTATTGCAAGTTCTTTAATGTTAACTAGAGATCGCCTACTGGTCGACATTCGACCAAAAATTCAGTTGATCTCCCAAGAAGTTTAAAAACATTTTATATCTGAAACATGTGTTCTTCCGGTTTTTCTAGTATTTGTTTTTACAACAGCTGTCTAATGATTCAATCAATTCTCCTTTTTCCATAAGATTAACATTGGAATTTTGAAAGCCTGTGGGGCGTAGCCCTGGAGTCCGAAATTAATTAGAATGTGATTCTGCTCATCTACAGGACTATATTATCTTTCTAACGGTATGCGCGGATTCATCCTACAATGCACACGAGCTGAGAAAAAAAGGAGGAAATGAAACATGCTTGCGTATTAATATATAGATTGTAATTTAACAGCTGATTACCTTCAGATGAATTTTAAAAGCCAGATAGTAAACAAAATTAGATCTCTGTCACTTCATAATCAACATTCACGTACTGTAGGTGAGTTTCACCCTTCTTATTTTAATAGCCTTGAGTTTCACCAAGTTCACTCATACAGAATCATAAAATGCGCAATTTGCACACGGGCCACCTCATCGTGATTATATGACAAGGTATTAAAAATATCACTTATATATTGGTAGGCCTACTATCACTTCCTACTTGAAAATACAGTGTTAAATATAAGAAAATATTAATGTTATAATCTATTTGTTTCATAGAATTGTTGTTGCATAACTTATTCTCTTTACATAAATATAGTAATTGTTATAAATGTGAAAAATCATTATTCAATGTTACAGATAGATGATATAAAAAATGTATCTTTCACCGATAATTTACAACGATAAAAGCATTAGTTTATGATGAAATTGAAGTGAATAAAGAATAAAATGAGAAAACACAGATATTGCTCAGTTACTTGAAAAACCTCATAAGCGATGTGGTTGGTGGTTTGGGAGGGGGAAGGGGGGGGGCTTGACTCGTCCTCTATTGAAAATTGAGGTCTACAAGATTGGAAATGTGATTCCACCCTTTATTGCTTTGATACCAATCGCTTTGTGAAAGCTCTCGTTGAAAAATAAGCAAAAATCATTTTTCATTTATACTAAAGGGCAGGAGATTTATGTTGTCTATGGTGTATGGACTAAATGTGTTTAGGTTTAAGATACAGAAAATTCGTCTTTAATTAATATATGAGACACTGAACTTTTTTAATTGTCAATTTTTGACTTGTAAATTCAGTCTAAAAGGATTTTTATTATTACAGACAAGTGGTTTTTATTATTACAAAACATTTAGAAAATACAGAAGAGACGTTTAAAACATTAGCCGAACGTTAAGAGTCTAAAGCCCAAGAATTCGTTTTGAACAATACATAAAAACTGTTGACATTAATGATACAAATTAGATATTAGAGTGGAATTTTATACAAAGGTCAGCTCTGAGTACAGGTGCGGGTAAAATCCGATCACATAATTTAACTTGGAGCTCTCTGCCTCCCGGTGTCATACAGGTAGCGCACTTTTCCATTTTATTCCTTATTTGAATAAGCAAATATGGAATTTATTCGTCAACATAATAATATTAAAAAGTTTCTCTAGAACATGCATGCATAAGGTTACCTTTTTGCATGAACTGTTAACAAAACTCTGCAATCAATGAAAAGAAGAAAAAATTATCAGGTTTAAAAACTCCTGGAACGCATAAATTAGCAGGCAACACCATTACATGGTTATCATTTCCGCCTACACAATTAGTTAGTTCCAGTTTAATTTATTGCAATAGTTCAGTTTAGACCGTATGTGATATAAATATTAACACAAGTTTACAAAATACCTACAAACTTGAAAACTTTTTATTATTTTTTTTATTTTTTGAAAAGAAGTATTTTTAAGTGTCTATCAACTTAGAACGTAATTTTATTTATCGTATAGGTTATCTTAGAATGAATATAAATTATTATTGATAATAATTATTTAGATTAACAGTTTTAGTTATTATGATAATTTAATAGCTACATGTAATGTAAAACTAATAACGCCTCAGGTTACTGTCAATCTAGAAAAATTGTTTAGGAAAAAAAACTACGAGTATAAAAAGCACATGAGATAATGAAGAACTTGAATTTGACGGCCAAAACCTGCTAAATAAAACAGGTTTTTAATTACTTAACTATTTAGGCCTATTACTTAATAATTATTTTTTTAGGCAATAAGGCATTGGGATGAATTAAAAATAGAAATATGAGAATGGGACAACCAATTAGATTCCAAAAATGTAAATAAATAAAAGACCTTAAAACCGCTTAAAGGGACAAAATACCATTTAGTTTTAGGATTATTTCAGTTACTGCCGAACTAAATATTTTAAACGACACAAAATAACTACAACCTTGTGTGAAAGCATTCCGTTTACGTGTCTGTCCCTGTTACATTAAGAAATTCGCTATTGTTTCTAATACTACATAGGCGACGAAGTAATCTTCATTTACAATGGAACGATTCCTGTAATATCATGCTAGTATATTGATATAATTTGCTCTTCGGTTGGTGTTATAGTGAAACGTGAATCACTCATAAAGATATAACGTAAACAGAAAAGAAATACGAAAATGTATAAATACTGGGTGTTGAAAGTTGTTAAGTCCATATATTGGATGATCAATCAAGTTATATCTCTGGAAATATGAAAGTGCTGAGGCAGCATTTACCTCAAGAGGCCCAGAGGGTAGTGGAGTGTCGGGAGTTGGTGGTGGGGATAGAAGGGGGGGGGGAAATCCGTATCTTCCCCCCCCCCATCTGAGGCGATCATATCGAGAGATAGGATAGGAATAGTTAACACTACACTATAACAGTATTGCTTGAATTTTACACGTGTAATAGAAATAAGCATCATAAAGATGCGTGAAAACATGATAAATGTTGACACTATTAAAGGGATTTTAATTTCGATTTTATCTTAAAGTTATTACACATACCATGAAATGGTATTGAAAATTCACTGCAAATTTTCGTAATTTGGATACTGTTAAAAATTATAAAAGAAAATTATAAATTTAGCCTACTATGTAAGTTGCATAGTTGATGAAATTTTATAATCCATAACTTGCGTTTGCTTTGTAATTTATGATTAAAAAAAAAAAATTACGTAACTTTTAAGATGAACTGCTGAGTAACCATCACTGTAGTTCAATTGGGATGGTGTTTTTAATGTTTATTAGTCAACCTAGAGCTAACAGTATCGGTGTAGGAAGTGTGTAGTTTCTTTCAAGAAGATTAATAAACCCCTTTTACAGGAAAAAAGCTTTTTTGTAAAAAAAATATTTACAACACAGGAAAGTCTAAAAAGAGAAAGAGTAATGTAAAGTAAATGTAAGTAAGCTAAAATAAATGTAAGTAAGCTTTTTGCACATGAATTACAGTTTCATAAAAGCACTCCTCATCTCCCTAGTGATATTAAAGGGAAAATTGAATTTTCTCATTTTCATTTCAGCTAAGGAAGCATACAATAAACTAAGTGGTTATAGTAGGTACTGAAATAATCACGTTTCTAAGTTGAAGTTTAGTATTATACTTTATTATTTTACTACACTGACAATTGAACATAAAATAAAATAAATTAAAATAATAAATTAAAATTGAAATAGAGTTTTGTATTCCATGACCATAGATTAATCCTACTGGACATTACACAACCAGATTTCTATTATTTGTAGGATAAAATTGTGTACTACAATACAAATGATCCTTTACTCCTTAATATTAACATTATTGTGGATACTAATTCCATTACTAAGGCTCGGTTGGTAAACCAAGAAAAAAAGTTCATTGTCACTTAATTTTTGTTAATCAGTAAAAAATGTTAATATTGAACAGTAATTCTTTTATCTTAAACAACTTGAGAACTTACTATTTCAGAAGAATAAATAGGCCTAAGGAATTATTTTATTCAATGTGGTATATAAATCGGCTCGTTGTTTTATAAACACCCTTCATTAATTTCTTTAAAATATAGCTTTTAATTAGTAAACCATTTCGATAATTTAATCCATACAAATATGTTAGAATGGACGAAACCAACCCGCTTTGGTTTTCAGCCAAAACGTAAAGAGTTCATTTATCCTTCATATCGTGGCGGTGGCGCAGCCAAGATGACTGTAGTGCCAGGTGAGCTACATCCCATAAGAGCAATGGTATCAGTTTCTGCGACATCCGTGGATGTTGCCACAGAGTTTTTGTTGGTTAAAAAAGTGTTAAAAAAACAACATTTTACTCTTTGTCACTCGCAAGTGTTGCCAACGCTGCAGGAAACAACAATCATTCTCGTTTGAGTAGGAGATTTTTTGTCTCAACTATATCTAAAATAAGGAATTTCAAAGCAAACTAGAATAAAATTTATGGTTTTATATTTACCTTGATTGATAATTGTTAATTTGGTCATTACCTAATGTTTTTTTATTAACTAATGATCCGAATGTAAAATGGAGTAATATGGTGTCGTTACGATAAATATCGTATTCGTGGCAAAACTGCTTCATTCAATTTTCAATCAGCTGTATAATGGTAAATATTATAACGTAAGTTGACGTCCGTTTTAGTTTTGCCGTTTTATATCCGGAACACAAAAAATAGCTACTCAGCTGACCTTAGGAAGAAGTTATGCTTTTTCCTCTGCAGACCTTGTGGCGCAGTAACACTTGTCCGCCGGTTAATGGAGTATAAACTAATGTTTTCATTACCGAGGGATTAGCTGCAGTCGATCACGTGACCTAAGTGCATGCGGCTCGCCGCCACCGCCGCCGCGTTAATTAAAAACTGCACCTCCGCGCCGCAGCGCTGCGTGCAACATAATGACGGCATCCAGCGGTACAAGTACAATACTGTACTGTGGGCGTGTTAAATTATCGGTTCCCCTTTACATCGGTAACACATGTATTTTCATTACTCTAAACATTGTTAAAAATATTCCAAAACTTGAAACTAGCTATTTGTAATTACCGTATAAGAATAAAAATAAGACTAAGAATATGTTTATTGTCTTTTAAGCTACATAAGCATTAACTAGCTATTTGTAATTACCGTTAAGAATAAAAATAAGAATAAGAATATGTTTATTGTCTTTCAGGCTACATAAGCAATGGCATAGTCATACATTCAAAAGAAATGCTATGTCACTAATTTAAGTAACTTGACTTATATAGACAACTTAGGCTACTTTGACAAGTATAGGCTACTTTTACCTAAAAATGCACCTAACTTTTTATCAATAACACGGTTTTAATTCAATAAAGAAAACTTTACTGATGATATTTAATCTCTGGGGTCCAAAGTAGCACTTTTCGTATGAGGTAAAATGTTACTACCCAGCCGAGGGTTGGGAGCAATGGTGGGACTTTCCATTTTTGGGGTTCAGCGATATTGGCTAACAGAAATTTTTACATAATTTTTGGAAACGCGTCAACTATAATATAAGGAGTTATTTTCGGGCGTGTATCAACTGCGCGCATTGACCTGAGCCAGGTAGCTAGGGATGCATCAACTGCGCGAAAAGCTCCAAGGAGTGGTGGGTTTATTTCAGTATCATATTATAAGACAACATCTATATCTATATATATATATAATACGTGATGCCCTTTTTTTGTTAACACTACTCCTCCCTTATTTCTGGACCAATTTTAAAGTTTGAGGTGTCAAAAGAATGGTCTCAGTTCGTAGTTTTGCAATAAGGTCTTAGATTTTTGATATTTTAATTTTGAAGCTCACGGGAAGCCCTCAAAGTTCATTTTTTGTCCATAAGATTAACATGGGGATCAATTTGTATTGAATTGCAATATAAAACAGCTGTTGATTGTAAAACAGACAAACACATGTTAAAATCTGAATACAAGCAATTGAACTACTGGTACTGAAATATCAACACAATTTCATACTTTAAACAAGAAGTGTCTTTTGTCGTATTTGAACCTTTTTTAAAAATTTAGCGGGAAGATTTTCTTGAACATTATATTTACGTGTATTTGGGCACAAAATAAGTTTAGTACGTAACCCTAGAAAAATTCATGCAGGGCCTACAAAAACAAGTTTGGAAATTAAAATTTTTTACGTGGGTCTTAAGGTAGCATTCCTAAGCGACGACTCTAGCGACTCCAGTCGTACGGCTATAGCCAATAGAAATATAAACATGTTTATAGGTCTATGCTGTAGCTGCGCGACTATGACTCATACTGCTTCGCATGTTTTAGCGACGGAAGCGACTCTAGTGAGGCGGCTCGAGCCTCACTATTTTATACTCTTATTGAAAGTTTAAGAATTTAACTTAATCTTTGAAGATCAAAACTTCAAGTGCAATAAACAC
Source organism: Neoaliturus tenellus (assembly GCA_030545055.2). Taxonomy (NCBI): domain Eukaryota; kingdom Metazoa; phylum Arthropoda; class Insecta; order Hemiptera; family Cicadellidae; genus Neoaliturus; species Neoaliturus tenellus. The sequence continues at coordinate 19,575,761 of CM061537.1, read as the reverse complement.
TTACTTACAATTAACTAAAACCAGAAAGGTAAGCTAAATAAGCTATTAGGTTCATACCCTAAATATAGAATTAACTATTCTTCTTTCTAATTTTTATTAATTCATCTAACATCATATTAATTAACACTATGATAATTGGGGTTATCATAGTAATATCCTCAGATAACTGAATATCAATATGAATTGGACTTGAAATATGTCTAATAACATTTATTCCTTTAATGCAAAGAGATAATCAAGTCAGAGCAGAGGCAATAATTAAGTATTTCATTGTACAAAGAGCTGCATCTTCACTTTTACTGTTTTCTATTATTTTAGTTATGTTAGTTGGGGATAACATAACAACATTAATAATTATACCAATTTCAATAATAATAAAACTAGGGTTAGCTCCCTTCCATTCATGAGTAGTAATAGTAATTGAACCACTAAACATTTATTCTATAGTAATTATGTTAACAATTTTAAAACTACCACCCATATCAATTTTACATATGATAGAGTCTAATTACTTAGTTATTCCTGTAGCTATAAGACTGATCATTGGATCTTTATTAGCCTTAAATCAGACATCAGTAAAGAAAACATTAGCATATTCCTCAATTTACAATATAGGGATAATAGTTTCTGCTATTAATAAAATTGGTATGGTAATAACTTCAATAATTATTTACTCGACTATTCTAACTATACTAGCATACACTATAAAAATAATAAAAATTAGTTTTATTAACCAAATACTAATAAATAAAACAAACCTTTGATTAAAAACTCTCATTTGAATAAATATACTATCAATAGCAGGGTTCCCACCTCTAATAGGATTCATTAATAAATTAATAGTTACACAATTAATAGTAAGAAGAAAGCAATTTGTGCTAACAGGAATCTTGATTTTGACATCAATAGTATCAATATTCTTTTATACGCGTATGGCATTTTCATCAATTATGAGACAAACAAATATAAGAAAACTTATAATAATAATAAGCCAACCAAAAATATTTATAATAACATTAAACTTAACTACAATACCTATTATAATAGAAGTCTTGAGATTAACTTAGAGGAAAGACTTTAAGTTAACCAAAAACTCATAACCTTCAAAGTTATAAATATCTAAGACAGGTAAGTCTTAGATATAATCATCTGTAAACTTGCAATTTAACGTTTTTCCTATTAAACTATAAGACCAACCTAAATGCAGGGGAATGTTAAGGGAACATTGAGTTCTTAAATAAATTTACAGTTTACCACTTAAATCAGACACCTTAACAAGATATCATTCCTCATATTATGAGGAAGTGATTATTTTCTACAAACCACAAAGATATTGGAACGTTATACTTTCTATTTGGAATCTGATCAGGAATAGTAGGAATAATGTTAAGAATAATTATTCGTATTGAACTAGCCCAACCAGGCTCGTTTATTAACAACGACCAAGCATATAACGTGATTGTTACATCACATGCATTTATTATAATTTTCTTCATAGTTATACCAATTATAATTGGAGGTTTTGGTAACTGACTTTTACCCTTAATAATTGGGGCACCTGATATAGCATTCCCACGACTTAACAATATAAGTTTCTGACTTTTACCCCCATCAATTACTTTGCTAATAATAAGATCTATAACTGAAATAGGAGTAGGAACAGGGTGGACAGTATACCCCCCCCTATCTAGTAATATTGCCCACAGTGGGCCTAGAGTAGATATATCAATTTTCTCGCTGCATCTTGCAGGGATCTCATCAATCCTAGGGGCAGTAAACTTCATTTCAACAGTAATAAATATACGGCCTAAGGGTATAACCTTGGACCGTACGCCTCTTTTTGTATGATCAGTACTAATTACTGCAGTACTTCTTCTCCTTTCTCTACCAGTCTTGGCAGGTGCAATTACTATATTATTAACAGACCGTAACATTAACACTACATTCTTTGACCCTTCAGGAGGGGGTGACCCAATTTTGTATCAGCACCTATTCTGATTTTTTGGGCACCCAGAGGTGTATATTCTTATTCTACCAGGGTTTGGGTTAATCTCTCACATTATTAGTCAAGAAAGAGGAAAGACAGAATCGTTTGGTTATATTGGAATAGTATACGCAATAATATCAATTGGAGTACTAGGATTTGTAGTATGAGCTCATCACATATTTACAGTTGGTATGGACGTTGACACTCGAGCCTACTTCACATCAGCAACAATAATTATTGCAGTGCCTACAGGTATTAAAATCTTTAGTTGAATGGCTACAATGCATGGGGTGTCTACTAAAACCTCAACATCACTATTATGATCGGCGGGGTTTGTATTCCTATTTACAGTGGGGGGTTTAACAGGAATTGTCTTATCAAATTCTTCTATTGATATTATTCTACACGATACTTATTATGTTGTGGCCCACTTCCACTATGTCCTTTCTATAGGAGCTGTATTCGCTATTATAGCAGGATTTATTCAATGGTATCCATTATTCACGGGAGTAACTCTTAACCCAAAATGATTGAGGATTCAATTTATAACAATATTTATTGGAGTTAATATAACATTTTTCCCACAACATTTTTTAGGGTTAAGAGGGATGCCCCGACGATACTCAGATTACCCAGACATGTACAGATCATGAAATACATTATCTTCAATTGGTAGATTAATTTCAATAATCTCAATCATAATTTTAATCTTCATTATTTGGGAGAGAATAATATCTAAGCGAACAACAATATTTAATTTTAATATAAATTCATCAATTGAGTGACTACAGAAGAGACCCCCTCAAGAACATTCATATAGAGAGCTGCCTATACTAATCAATTAGTATTCAGTATGGCAGACTAGTGCAATGAATTTAAGATTCATGTATGAATAACTTTATTTTGCTGGAAATCGCAACATGAACTAATCTAAGATTCCAGGATGCAGCAACACCAATTATAGAACAATTAATCATATTTCACGATCACACAATAATAATCCTAACAATAATTACAACAACTGTAATCTTTATACTACTATCGCTAACTATTAACAAAATAATTAACCGAATAATCCTAGAAAGTCAAATAATTGAATTTATTTGAACAATTCTACCAGCTTTTATACTAATCACTATCGCTTTACCTTCTCTTAAAATTTTATATATAACAGAAGAAATAAATAAACCACTAATCACGCTAAAGGCAATTGGTCACCAATGATATTGAACCTATGAATTCTCAGATTTTGAAAAAAGAGAAATAGAATCATACATAAAACAAAGAAGAAGACTAGAGGAAGATAAGATACGGTTGTTAGAAACGGATAATCGTATTGTTATGCCCTATAATATCAAGTCACGGAGCTTGGTTACATCTTTAGATGTAATTCACTCATGAACTATCCCCTCTATAGGAATTAAAATTGATGGTACTCCTGGCCGGATTAACCAAGGAAGATTACTAATTATACGACCTGGGTTATTCTACGGGCAATGCTCAGAAATCTGTGGTGCAAATCACAGATTTATACCCATCGTCTTAGAATCAGTTAACATAAAATCATTCACAAACTGAATTAAAATAATATCATTAAGTTACTTAAAGCAAGTGTTGGTCTCTTAAACCAAATAATAGTAAACTAGCGAATACTCTTAATGAAAGAGATTAGTTTAACTATTAAAACATATGCTTGTCAAGCTTAAAATATTATAAAAATATCTCTTTATCCCACAAATAGCACCAATATGATGAAGTTCAATTATAATAATAACTATCTTTTCAATGATGGTAGTAATGTCAGTACTATTCTTCAACTTAGGTAAGACAATTAAAATTAATACAAAGATGGAAAACAAAAAATTAAACTGAAAATGATACTAAACTTATTTTCAACCTTTGACCCAGCAACAGGATTAATATCAATAAATTGACTAAGAATACTACTAGTAATAATATTACCTACACCATTTTGAACTTCACCTAGTAAAGCAATAAATTTAGTAAATATGGTAACTGATAGGATAGTAAAAGAAGTAATTCTACACAGAAAAAATAAAAACATATCAATTATTATAATCAGATTATTTATGTACCTACTAATCAATAATATGATAGGATTGGTACCATACATCTTCACTGCATCAGCTCACTTAGTATTCTCTCTATCCCTCGCACTAACACTATGAATATCAATAATGTTGTTTGGATGAACAAACAAGACTAATTCTATATTTTGCCACTTAGTACCCACCGGTACACCAAATGTATTGATACCTTTTATAGTATTGATTGAATCTGTTAGAAATTTCATTCGGCCGGGATCTCTCGCAGTGCGAATTTCTGCAAACATAATTGCCGGACACCTACTTATGACGCTACTTGGGGAAAATTTAAGTGAAAATATTCCAATAATAATATTAATAATATGATTATTTATAGGACTTATATTATTTGAATTAGCAGTAGCCTTTATTCAATCATATGTATTCATAACACTAACAACTCTATACTCAAGAGAAATCTAATATGAAAAACCACCCATTTCACTTAGTAGAAAATAGACCATGACCAATTACTGGCTCGATGGGATTAATGACAATAACAACAGGTACAGTTTTATGATTTCACATAAATAGAATTTGATTAATATTTACTGGAGTAACAATCATTATTTTAACTATAATCCAATGATGGCGTGACGTAGTACGTGAGTCCACATTTCAAGGAATTCACACAAAGAGAGTAGTTTCGGGGATAAAAATCGGAATAATCCTATTTATTATTTCTGAAGTGTTATTCTTCTCTTCATTCTTTTGAGCATTTCTTCATAGAAGATTGGCACCATCTATTGAAATCGGTATACAGTGGCCTCCTACAGGAATTAAGACATTTAATCCTATAAGAATTCCTCTATTAAATACAATGATCCTATTATCATCGGGTATTTCAATCACATGGGCTCATAACTCACTCCTTTGTGGAAATTGATCTCAAACAATTCAAAGATTAGTAATAACAATCTTCTTAGGGGTATACTTTTCAATTCTCCAAGCAGTAGAATACTATGAAGCGCCATTTACTATTTCAGACTCAGTGTATGGGGCATCATTCTTTATAAGAACCGGGTTCCATGGGATTCACGTGCTAATTGGGACAATCTTCATTTTAATTTCAACACTACGAATTAAAAACTTACATTTATCAAAGACTCACCATATAGGATTTGAGGCATCAGCTTGATACTGACATTTCGTAGATGTTGTTTGACTATTCCTTTACATCCTAGTGTATTGGTGGGGAAGTTAGAAGTTAATTCAATTAGTATATAAAGTATAATAAGCTTCCAACTTATAGGATAATAAATTAATTGAATAATATTTCTAGCTACAATAAGACTAACACTAACAATTTCAATTACAATCCTTATTACAATAATTATTACAATAATTAAAAAAAAATGCCTAATCGACGCACAAAAAACAACCCCATTCGAATGTGGATTTAACCCAATATCTTATACGCGAATCCCATTCTCTATTCACTTCTTTTTAGTAGCGGTAATTTTCCTAATTTTTGACATTGAAATCATTTTAATCATACCAATAATTTTGACATTAAAAACATCAATGATTAAAATATGATTAACAACAACTATCAGATTCACTATTATTTTGCTATTAGGGTTAATTTATGAATGAAGAAACGGTATAATTAGCTGAGCAAGATAAGGGTTATATTTAATAATAATATCTAAATTGCAATTAGAAGGTGTTCTGGATGAACTAACCTTGATAATTAACAAAGAAGTAAAATTTACATTTAGTTTCGACCTAAATTTAAGGGCAATACCTCATGTTTTAACTGAAGCCAAAGGGGAAAGAGGCATCTTAATGTTAATAAGAAAAATGAATAATACTCCAGTTAAAGGGTGTTAGGTAAATAACCAGCTGCTAACTAGGTTATTAAGCGGTTTAACTCCGTTTACTCCCTTTTTATATAGTTTAATTTAAAACAGTTTAAATAACGGGCCCCCTAGTAGGGTTTTAATATTTGCAAATAGGATAGTTTTACATTAGATGAATTTTACAAAATTAAATGAAAAATTAAAATATGTTTATCATTTTTTTCTTTTTGTTGACTTATTCCCTGTTAGAAAGCCTTCTTCTTGAGGCTATGGATAAATTTTTTGTTGGGAAATCTGTTCACTTGATGAAACGGAGTAGTCTAATTTCAGCTTTCGGTAAAAAATCTTCTTATTTTCTTCCAATTTTATATGTTTAGTCCTATGTTAATTTCCATTACGGGTGGAAAAATGTTTGTATTTGAATTTAAATCTAGTTCCCGTACGGACGAAATATTATCATACTCTGACGATTTTAAAACTCTTTGGAACCTGTATTAAATTTTATACTCTTTCACTGATAAATTTCTCCATGAAAAATATAAGTCCAAAAACTTTCCACTATTTTTAACAATAAAAATATAAGTGAGCCTACTTTTACAAAGCAAACAACAAAACATTTACAGTTCACACACTTTCAAAAAACATATAGGCTGTTTAAAAAAATCCAAGGCAACGTTGGTGATGTTGTTCCTTTAAAAACTACACCGTAACGACCGAAATAACCAATAAAATAACATGGGGAGTGGAGTTAAGAAAATCACTTAAATATTTTCGAATACTAGTGCCAAATCAAGAGTTTGACCAAACTTTGTGATATGGGAAGTTGGGATGAAGCTGTAAACTTGGAGATTTCTTCCGCCGCCAACTACCCTATACCTGGCTCGGGCTTCGCGCAGTTGATGCACATTTTTGGGGGACCATTTCGGTTTTCGTGCAGTTGATGCAAATCGAAGGAACTTTTTGCGCAGTTGATGTGCGACCTAATTTTCACAGGGCTACCTCAGCGGCATGTCAAATAAATTAGGCATTACCTAATTTGCAGCGGCATGTCATCTCTGTGGTTTTTAGGCATAACATGGTATTTTAGTCCCCTATTCTTCATTGGCCAACGGATTTTTTACAAAAATAATTTGGTTCATCTCTGTGGTTTTTAGGCATAACATGGTATTTTAGTCCCCTATTCTGGGCTCCATTGGCCAACGGATTTTTTACAAAAATAATTTGGTTGAATACTTACATATCCCTATACCTTGAAAGCTCTCTACCTTAAAAGTTTGAAAATGGGAAAACATAATTAATGGGCTTAAGAAACACATTGATTTTTTCTTACTTTTAAATTTTTTAATAATACAATTGTTTTACTGAGTATTGGGTGATAAGCATATGGATCCAACATTTATCTATAGAATAATATTGTATAATACACATTAAAAAATAATGGGGAACAAAAGGCATGAAAACACTCTTATAAGAGCCATAACTAGCAGCCCAAATAAGCAGAGTAACCAGAGACTTGTTCGGTTTCCATCTTGGAGCAGAAATGTTTGTGTGTGTTCGTCTGTTTTACCACACCTCTCAGCCTTGTAAACTTGTTAAATTTAACCCGTCTTCTGGTAGGATGCTTTGCTTTATTTGCTTTTTCTGCCACATCGCCCACGTCATCCACTCCGCCAACTACGGTAACTTCTATTCCAATGATGACATGCATTTTGTTTGGAAATCTCCTATATTTTATTTTCAAGATTCTAAACCATTAAGAGGCTTATAATATGTTTAATCAAGACTTTTACCATTAATTTAATTGAGTTTAGCACTAACGTACATAACTCATTCATTTAAAAATGTTGTAAATATTTTGAAGTAATTCTTATCATACCGTTACAACCAGTTTTTATTTATAAATTGCTAAATGGGGGTTTTTAAAAATGAAGAAAATGTCTAAGCTGAAATAACTTATACTCAAATTAAAGACAACTACTCATACGAACACAATAAACAATAAATGTCAATCGAACTGGTGGATATTAAATCCTCATTGTTCAGTCAAGCCATATTTTACATAAGTTATCATCAATGGCAAAGTTGTAAGCAGCTTAACGGGTCATATCCAATTTGAATGATATGTCAACTTTGGTATAATTCTAGTTATCTCTTTGACTGACATATATGTGGGAGCACTTCAATTCTATCAAGGTAACTAATTATTATTAGTTTAAACTTCTGTTAAGTTTTTTTTAGAGGTTACAGTTCACGGTGGTATTTTAATTTATAACTTACTAGCTGTTACCCGTCGGCTCCAGCCTTTATTTATTATCTTTGTGCGTTATACCTACTATGGACCCACAATGCCCATGACTTCGCTATAAGCTTATGCATTAATTCGCCACCTGCTAACAGTTATTAATGGTACAGTGAAAATTGGAACATATTTCAACTTTAACTGGATTATTTTCACTTTTGTTGTAGATGAATCAAGTTATCTTCTATTCGGAATTAAAGTAGTGCATTTGTTTTTAGTCTAATATCTAATTCACATTGCACAGACTAATCATTTATTGCAGACTAATCTGCAATAAATATTTCTATTTTGCGTTGTATGAAATAGTTTTTTGTGCTTCTAGGGACTAAAGTACAACTTTTCTCCCTGGAGCAAATTATTGTCAAACTACACGAATTACATAAATCTATATATATAATACGTGAAGCAGTTTTTTGCACACTACTCCTCCCTTTTTTATGGACGAAATTCAAAATTTGGGATGTCATAGGATTCGTCTCAGTTCGTAGTTTTGCAATAAGATTTTTGATATTTTTATTCTGAAGGGCACGGGAAGCCCTTAAAGTTCATCTTTCTTTTGTCCATAACATTAACATGGGGAACAATTTGTATTGAATTTTAAAATAAAACAGCTGTTGATAGTATATTAGACAAACACATGTTAAAAGCTAAATAGAACTTTGAATTTTTTATGCAAAGGAGCAAGGTTTTATTTCCGGATGAGACAGCTGATCGTAACTGTTCTTTGCAGTTAAGTTTTTCTGTGTATTATATCTACACGTATATTAGAAGCAATTAATCACAAAATTTAAAATATGTGTTCAAACATAAACTTAATCTTAAGATTTTAGGTGTTCATGCTCTGAAGGGCACGGGAAGCCCTTAAAGTTAGGTTTTTGTGCATAAGATTAACAGGGAAATAAATTTTTATTTAATTTCAAATAAAACAGCTGTTCATAGTTGAATAAAAAACATGTTAAAAGCTTAATAGAAGCATTTGAACTGCTAGTACTGAAACATCACCACAATTCCATACTTTAATAACATTGGTGTTAATTGTTTGGAAAAAATTGTGGGTTTTACCTTTTCTTCAAAATGAAGGGTTTAGATTTTACTTAAACGTTGTATTTATGCGTATTTGTTGAATTTGCGCACAAAAAGTTTAGTAACTTAACCCTAGAAAAATTAATTTTTCTGTAGTTTAAAAGTTGAAGTTTGTAAATTGAAATTTTTGACGTGGGTCTTATAAACACGTCATATTGTAAATCATTTAAACATGCCCATTAAAAACTGTCCATCTTATTAAAAATATTAAATTTTAGTTATATATAAATCGGGAGTCAATTATGTTTGTACTATTGAATGGTTCTTCTATACAGTATATAAATGCGCTATCACTTTATGCGTGTCTCGCAGGGTGGCAGGCTGTAGCGCCTGACCGTAGCGGCTGGCAATATAAATGCTTATTCATTTTGCACAAGTTCAGATTTGAAGGCGCTTTTTGAATTACTATATTTTTCACACATTCTAGCAAGAAGTATCTATCTTGTATATATATTACGTGAAGCCGTTTTTTGTAAACACTACTCCTCCCTTATTTCTCTACCCATTTGAACGTTTGAGGTGTCAAAATAATGGTATCTCTTTGTAGTTTTGCAATAAGGTTTTAGATTCTTTTTATTTTTGTATTCTGAAGCCCACGGGAAGCCCTTGAAGTGCTTAAATGGTCTTTGCTTCGTAAATGCTTAAAGTTAGTATTTTGTGCATAAGATTAACATGAGGAACAATTGTTATTGAATTGAAAACTAAAACTGATGTTGATAGTAAAACAGACAAACACATGTTAAAAGTTATCTGAATGCTAAATATAGTTGGGAGATGACTTGTTGGCTAGTGAAGGGGAAGATACCCCCACCACTATCAGCTGTTAACTAGCATTGAAATAAAATAAGACATTAAAATTTAACCAATAGGAGAGCTAGAAATCACTGAGGTGGGGGTAACCTCCCCTCATTCCCTTTTTCCCTAGCTGGCCAACAAGTCATCTCCCAACAGTAAAAGCAATTGAACTGGTACGGTATTGAAATATCAACACAATTCCATACTTTAATTGAAGGACTGTCTATTGTGTGGGACAAATTGTACGCATTACTTTTTTCTCAAAATGTAGCAGGTAGATTTTGCTTAAACTTTTATTTATTTGTATTTGGGCACAAAAATAAATTTAGTAACTTAACCTAACCCCAAAAATATCCATTCTCCTGATGCACATAAAAAAGTTTGGAAATTGAAATTTTTGACATGGTTCTTAAGAGTTATCAGATTGCTATCGAAACAACAAAGAAGACAATAAAAATTAGGCCTAATATAGAACACTAAATGTTTGCGCATTGGGTTTTCAAACTGCTGTGAACTAGGAAAAGGGATAGTTGGTTGGTAGTGTAAATTTAATTACCATGAACCGTAATGTGATACTATAAACAATTTAATGCAGAATACTAGACGCATATTAAAAAACCTGTTTAAAAGAGGCAACATTTCAAAGTTTTTTTGACCTCCAGTATAGATGAAAAGCTTATTGCAAAATGGTTTGTGTAAGGAGAAATTTTAACCAAAATATAAATGCCGCATCAAACCAAAATGAGCAAAAAAATTTAGATTTTCTTAATTTTTGTGATTTTTTTATTACATTTTATAATGCCATGGAAAGAGAATTTTGTTTGTTATAAATAGTAATTGTGTGGGCCTACAGTAGGTGCTGCATAGCTCATACAGAACCGAGGAGTTGTAATTAATTATTTATTTTTCTTCTGTTGTCATTACGTTTTATGTGTGATGAACTTTCTAGATCAAACATCTGTAAATGAATTCTATACAATTATAGAAGTTTTTAGGCAGAGGCTCTAAGACAAATCGGCATAAGAACCATCATGTAATCCTAGCTAATTTAGACCTAAAAGAACAAAAACCAAATCTCAATACTATCACATTGGGAAGTTGGAGAATTAGTAATGAAGATCGATTGATGAAATACCAATATTATGATTATCTCTACAATTTAATTTTCATTCAAAGTAACTTGGTAAATTGCCATTGAGCGAGGTTTGAGTATCGGATATCAAACTGAGTGATATCGGAGCTCTATCGAGTGGTGTACGAAACCTGTGACAATTGAAGTGGCAAAGGAAAAAGCGTTGCGACATGACATCGGTTCGCATTGGACGTTGCTTATTATTGTGATGCTAAATGTAAACCTTAAAGAAAAGTAAAATAGACATTTTGAAAGCTTATCCAACGATCGCTTTTCTAGTAATGAAGGTGTTATGATACTAGTATTTTACCCTTGTTCTTTCAGTTAATTAAAACAATTTTTATTTTAGTTTTATTAGGCGTCTTTTAAGAAATATTTATTGCACAAACCAATGCTTTTTAGTTTATTTTGCAACGAAAATAAATACTGCATATATTGAAAACAACAACAAACAGTACGAATCACAGTTTGTAATTTTTATCAGAGTAACCCGGCCAGTAACACTCCCCGCTCGCAGCCACACACACACGTTTGTTTCTCTTTCTGTTGATTTGTTGACTCCACAAGCAGGTCGTAAAAACGGACAAATACAAAACTTCTACACCATCCACCTTACTGATGTGAAAGTGAATTCCACATTTAGAAAGATTTCACTCGTGTTTACGTTTATTTTGTTTTGTATGTAGAAAATAAAACAGTTACCTGGTACAAAAGTTTTTCAGCGAATTTTAGACAATTTTAATTTATGAAAGGTATGAGGATCAAGGTATTTAACTAAATGGCTATTTTATTTTTTAATCCTTTGGTAAACGGCTGGTTTCTAAAACGGGGAAGAAATAAAGTACCATGTTTTCTTTCCAATGCGGCCGCACAGCTGACCTGGCTGACACTATAGGCCTATTAGCCCTAAGGTGAAGGTAAAAAGTGAAATTAAAATAACTATTAGCCAATATGGCTGAAAACTCGAAACAATATAGAACCCCACCTTACTGTTATTACGGTCAAATTTAACCTTAAACAATAATCGCTTTTCATGAAGGTGTTGTATCATGGAACTAGTTTAAAGTTAGTGATATACCCTTGTTATTTCTGTTAATTCCTATATTTGTTTAATTAATTTTAGTTTTACTTCTATGAACACAAAATTATATAATCCTTTTAGGCTTTTTTTATTACTTTTTAGGTCTTCTAAGCCTAATTCGTTGTTTAGTAAATTATTGCGACATTTTCCATCACTGATTAGTAAATTACAAATTCTCGACGTTTCGGGATCTGGAATCCGATCCCGAGTTTCAGGTGGTCGAACCTAATTTATTTCAACAAATCAATGTTTCTTTGTTATTTTTGCAACGAAAATAAATACTACGAACAAAAAGAAAACAGTAGGAATCGCACTAAGTCACTTTTATCAGAGGAACCCAGTAACACTCCCCCGGCTGCAACCACACACATGTTTCTGTTGTTTTTGTTGACTCCACAAGCAGGTCGTAAAAACAGACTAATATAAAACCTCTACGCCATCCAACTTACAGACGTGAAAGTGAATTCCACATTTAGAAATATTTCCCTCGTTTTCCAGTTTATCGTGTTATGCTAGTTCTATGTAGACATAAATATAAGCCTATACGGAGTTTCTTTGCAGTAAATAAAAAAACTATATTTAATAAAACTATAAATATGTTATATGTTATTAATTCTCCTTAAAGTTAAAATATTGTTTTTCCCCAAGAACCCCTCGTGTCACACGATGTTTTGCGACGTTTGGTTGAGCCCGGGCTTAACTAGGATCATGCTAATGGCTCACGTTTCCTTTTGAGATTCGGCGAAACAACAAAATCAGACCACTTCAGGGTTTTAAACTCAGAAGCCACGTTTCAATGATGGTTATTAACGAGAGAATTAATCATAATTGTATTTTAATTTATGATTATACTTATAACTTAATTATTGCCTCTTAAATTCCAAAATATTTTTTTATGGTGCATTAAGGAAATGTTCCTCGGAGATACATAAAAAGAGTTGAATTAAATGTGCAAGATATAATATATGAAATAAGTTGAATGGTTTCCTGAAAAAATTCTTTTTGGATTTAGTGAGTTTTTATTCTAGCCCCCTTTTTTCACACTGTCCGTCAGTGTTCAATTATCCGTCCACGTGCGCGGGTGTTGCACATATGCCCGATTGTCCGTTTGACCGTATGTCCGCCAGCAGCCTGTAGCGTATGTCCGTTTGTCCGTACATAGCCAGCAGCCTGTAGCATATGTCCGTTTGTCCGTATATAGCCAGCAGCCTGTAGCGTATGTCCGTTTGTCCGTATATAGCCAGCAGCCTGTAGCGTATGTCCGTTTGTCCGTATATAGCCAGCAGCCTGTAGTGTATGTCCGTTTATCCGTATATAGCCAGCAGCCTGTAGCGTATGTCCGTTTGTCCGTATATAGCCATCAGCCTGTAGCGTATGTCCGTTTGTCCGTATATAGCCAGCAGCATGTAGCGTATGTCCGTTTGTCCGTATATAGCCATCAGCCTGTAGCGTATGTCCGTTTGTCCGTATATAGCCAGCAGCCTGTAGCATATGTCCGTTTGTCCGTATATAGCCAGCAGCCTGTAGCGTATGCGACACCCAGGCTGATGAACCCATTACCGGAAGAGTTCATCAATTGCCGAGCCTTTGACACCTCTGATGGGTTTTGAAGTTTTTTCATACAGGGCTGATTTGTTTACTGAGCGTGTTTTCACCTTCACAGCCAGCCCTGTTATTTTTAGCACCCGATAAAGAGATAATTCCATTTTTATTTTCTTTCTTTTTTGCGTTAGTAATTTCCTTTTTGTTGTACTGTTCTCTATCTTTTCTTGATATTTAGGATCATTTTCTGATTTACCTCTTTCTATCTAATTATAATATATAAACTTTTAAAAATTCAGGCAAATATTTTTAAATCCTTAATCCACGACATCCTGTGAATCAGCCAAGTGTTAACAGTGATGGCAAACCTTTACATTATTGAGAACATATTTTTCTTTTCGGTAAAACATGAAATTTTTACTTAATTGGTGAAAAACCTGACCACTGATGTTACGTCAAATTGTTTTTATATAAAATATAATGATTAATATTAATAATCACTTGTTAGTCAAAATTTTCGTAATTTAAGTTTTCGTTAAAAATATTTTAACTTTGAATTATAGCTATGTAATATTTAAAATGAATTGGCAAAGTGAATGAATAATACTTTTTATGAAAGACGTGTTAATAAAAACTTAAAGCACAAAAACCTCAATTCAGTAAGACTATTTTCTTCGACTTTTAATAACAGTCAGGAAACCACGCTATACAATGTTATGAATGATAAATCAAGTTGTGGACGGTAAAATTATTTTTCTTCCAAAGTATTCAAAATATTACATAATTTTAACCAGATAAATTAGATTTTTATAATCCTAGTATATGAATCATGGCGTTCAATGACCTAAAGAATTGTCTTTCACACATTAGATATAATTTATAGATTTAAATATTTATGAAGCTCCAAAGTCTGAAGTATTAAAGTTGCATTGCCCGAAACAAAGCCTGTGGGGAAGGATTTCTTGGTCCGTTTACTAAATATGATTCGATTAGACAGACAATTACCTCCTTTTCCGAGCGGAAGATGAAGATGGACGAGACGCTAGGAGTGTTCGACGAGTTTTATTTACTTAATCTACGATCATAATATTATTTCAAGTTTAATCTTTTCAAAATAAATGATGAAATCATTATACTGGTTTAAATAAAACACCCACTTGGTTTTCGAGTATTAAAACACTGACGCAAATTGTAGGTGATGTTGAGTTTTATTTCATTAGTGTTTATGTCATTACCATCATTTTGTAGTGGGAAAACAAAATTCGTGAAGCTCCGTTTTATGAAAACAGTTAATGTTGATGCAGTGATGCCAATAAATTGTGTTCCAAAGTAATAAAAAATAAACAGAGTAGCAGTAAGTGAGTAGTGACTGATGTACTGGGAAGATTTAATGGTTTGAACCTAAATGTTGACCGTTATGCGGAATATGACAGTCCGGCACACACACACACACACACACACACACACACACACACACACACACACACACACACACACACACACACACACACACACACACACACACACACACACACACACACACACACACACACACACACACACACACACACACACACACACACACACACACACACACACACACACACACACACACACACACACACACACACACACACACACACACACACACACACACACACACCGCCTTATCAGTTTATGAAAGTTCACACTTCGCCACCTAACACCAGGCTGCGCCTCGGGCGTCGCACCGATTATATTCTGTTGAGTTCCGGCTAACTTCATGTATGTATTGTTTAAATTATTCCTTCAAATTTTTTGATTTAGAAAAGGTGTTGTAAAAATTTTTTTTTATCATCACTTGTTTGCAAAAATGATTTACAATACTGGTTTACATTGAAAATTAATTTATTCTGAATGTTTTTAAGTAATTTTTATAGCTCTCTGGGTAAAGTGTAGTAGACAAAGGTTTTGCCTAAAAGATAGTTAAATTGAAAACGATTGCTGAAGCGTCAATAGTGGTGGTGCAATCTGCGGCACTCGTACTTTGGGCAATCAATTTGATTTTGAGTCTTGGTGCACAGCAATACTGATTAATAAAGAGTTTATACTGAAAAACAACTCGGTTGGCTCTCGATTGTCTCTAAGTAACTATCTTCAAATCGCTGATTTCATTAGATATAAACAAAACTTTATTTCTATAGTCCGTTTTTTAAGCCTGATCCTTCTAGGGAGAGATGGTGGAGGGGGTTTGTTTATACTTGCTACTATCCCATTGGCTGAAGCCTTTTGGTTTTTTTGTTGGTTTTTTTTGTTGTTTTTGTTTTATTTCACTGTTGCATACCAGCTGGTAATTTTACATCACAATATAATGTGTATCAGTTTTACAATATTATTGGTAGCAGTTGTTTTTTAATCAGTTTACTTTAGAACTGTTACCTTTTAACAAGGAATAGGTTTGGCTTGAAAATATAACAGCTGACTAGGAGTTACTGAAAGATATTATAACTTATTTAAAACGTTATTTGAGGAAATCTGATACTCAACACACGTTTGTCACGAGTTTAAATGTGTTTTTTACAGTTTAAATTTTTTGTTTACAGTTTAAACCCCTCCCCCACCCTAATTTTCTCAAGAAGGATCAGGTTTAAAAAAACGGACTGTAAACTGCAATATTGTTTCAAAATAAGCCGAGGCGTATTGAAATAGGACACCTTACCCTGTTTACTGTTCTGATATAATTTATTGATTTTTTTCTTTTTATGACTTGTAATAGTCGAAATAGACCCAAGGTTCCGCTTTGAAATTTTTACATCGCTTCCGTACCGATTGTTGTCACCCATCAAATTATCGGCCAAAGGATACCCCCCCCCCCCCTTCATCGGAAGTCTTTGGTGATCGGGGTGTTTCTGAGGCATCGTTAGAGATCAGGGTGCCCCTTTATGAATCGTTGGTGATCGGGGTGACCTTATGAGCGTCATTGGTGATTAGGGTCGCCTATCAAGTCGGATTAGCGATCGGTGCCTTGGGGAATCTTTGGTAATCAGCTACACCTCTAGCACGTCGCTTATCAATGGTAGGTTAAATTTCCTTACGATAACCTGTGTAATAGGACCGCAAGGTAACATCACATACACGATGTGTTGCAGACATGTCGGACACGCGGGTATAGCCGAGGTATGCGGTGATGGGCAACACGGCGGCCGGACGGCGCAACTCACTGCTGCCCAAGCAGGAGAGCAGCAGCAGCGAGGGCCAGGGGGCGGCGCGGGCGGGGCGGAGCTCCAGGCAGAACACCCTGCAAGAAGAGGACGAGGATAGCCACGGGGGCGGTGACCCGGAGCCGCTGACCGAGCGACAGAAGGAGCTGCTAATGGCCAACTGGAAGGTGGTGGAGGGCGACATCGCCAAGGTCGGCGTTATCACGTTCATCAGGTGAGGCTCGGCAGTAGGGAGGGGAGGTTGACGAGGATAGCCACGGGGATGGTAACCCGGAGCCGCTGACGGAGCGACAGAAGGAGCTGCTACTGGCCAACTGGAAGGGGGGAAGTCTGACGACGATAGGAATGTTAACATGTAGTTATGAATATCTATCTTGCTTTGGGAGAGTAACTATAATAAAGATGAACATTAAAATTACGTTCTTAAGATTTGGGGACGTTCACTAACAAGAGCCTAGATAAAATTGAAATCTTTGGTACCTCGAAGCATCTTAAATACATCTGTAATATTTCTAACAAAACAAAAATTTCTAACTTTCTAACAAAGTTATACCTCACTAAATATATTGATTAACTTTACGTTAATATTTTACCCCTGTACGAAGAATAAGAAACGCCATTAAAATGCAATGTAGAGAGAATTTAGTTGTAGAGAGAAAACTGAATTAGACCTAATAATAGTCTATTTCATAATCACAATATTGTTTTGTTATAATTGTAGCATTTGAACGAAAACCACTCTTGCAACAAAATTATTTTATCTTATTACTTAATTTAAGAGTAATCCAAACTACAGTATATAGAATCTTCATTTAACATTATGTGTTATGTGTAAAGCTTATGGTCCAATAATGATCCTACAGAGAAGTTTATGCTTTAATTTGTTTCCAGCTTGTTCGAGACTCACCCGGACGTCCAGCAGGTGTTCCTCCCGTTCAATGAAATGCCCATAGACGAGCTGAAACACAGCAAGCAGCTCCGAGCGCATGCCCTAAGGTACATACATCTCTAGAACTGCAATTTACAATAGGTGAAAATCACATATTACTGTCTGTAGTACAGGATTACACTTGCACAACAAGAGTTTATAATGAAATGATGATTGAATATATAATTAACAGTAAGTTGATAAAGAGGATGTAATTGGTTTTAGAACATTGATTATTTATTGTAACAGAGTTAATTACAAAATTATTTCTCAAAAACATGAGTTTGATTCTTATAAAAGAACTTATTTACCAAAACCACACTAGTTCCCCAGCAACCATCAAAAATATTTTAACAACAATTGTCAGCTGGTCACTACAAGTCTTTGCTTTTGCTTCGTAGTGACAAAAATTTCAAATGCTGTTTCTTTCTTGATTAAAACACGTAATTTGGAAAAGTAATGTTCCAGTTAATTTTTTAATTGACCTTTATTAATAATTTGCTTGGTTGTCTTACGTCTGTAAAATAATAACAAACAATCACGTTCTTACCAATCAATGTTTGCTTGAAAAACGATTAAACGTATAGTTCAAGGGTTGGATAAGGATGCAAACACGGTCAAACTTCCAACAGTTGTATTGCATTGTTTCAGTCATGTTGTTTATCCACTGACAGTTTCAATCATAAGTTTTGCCGTGTTAAGCGTCTTTACCGAGATCGCTTTGAGATTCTTCCAGATAACGTGGCCGAGGCGATCAACTACAAACTAAGTGCCCGTTTGAGCTTCAAGAGACCTTACAAGCCTTAGGACCTTTAACTTGGGAACTAGCTCAAGAAAGTTGTAGCCAAGATAAACAAGCCTACAACAGAGGCGACTGACAGCCTGCAGGCGACTAACTATTAACTACGACAGTGCTTGCTAGTGTTTGCCTTCCGAAACAGCGCCAAGGCTCATGGATGGCCGGAGGGTTAAATAACATAGGACTTTTATAAGGCAAAATTTGCATTTTCATTTATTTATTATTTTTTAAGACTAAATGTATTATTTGGAACACATCTTAAATGTATTGGCTAGTAATCTTTTATTTATATTCATTGCAATATATTTCGTACCCTACGGTTTAGATAATAATAAAAAAAAATCTTAATGACCGATACACTAATAGAATTAATATTACAAAAAAAAAAATAAATAAATACTAATGGTAAAAACCAATCGTTTGATTAAAATTAGTCGATAAAAACTATATTTCAACCATTAACAAAAGCGGTTTTATTAAAATAACAATTTTGTTATTTCTTTATTTATAACGCATTAAAAGTATTTTTAATGAAATTAACTAACCTGACCAAATTATTTACCCCTAATTAATAATTATTAATTATTCAGTCCAATTATGCACTTCTCTTGAGAAATTTATCCTTTCAATACATTTTCTTATAGAAAAGCCTTTTGGACTTGGGAGCAATTCGGAAGCTTATTCATAAGCTTCGATTTATCTTATGTAATACATTTTCGTTTGTTAATGTAAATAAATAATATTATTAAACTTTACTCAAAATATCTACTGACCACAAAACAATTACTAAAATTCTTTTCCAAAATTGTACAATGTTGTTTTTTAATAGTATATTTCACCACTAGTCCGGAAAGTGACCCATTTCTGGGCGAGATAGTGTTTTACGCGCGAGGCGAAGCCGAGCGTGGAAAACACTTTTGAGCCCAGAAATGGGTCACTTTCCGGACTAGTGGTGAAATATACTATTGTTTTAAACCCAGCTGATTGTTGCTGTACGGAAAAGTTTGTTTACCTTGGACGGAAAGTAATGTTTACAAACATTACTTTCCGTACAGGTCAGTAAAACCAGCTGACGGTGACAGTTTGGGAAATGACTACTTTCCAAGGTCTCAGCTGTACGGCAAGTTGTCACTTTCGTATACGGAGTGATGAAAATATATATAACAAACAATTACTATAATGAGACTTAAAAAATAATTTAATTTATTTATTTTAAATTGAATCATCAATGACATTGCCCCTAAAGGGAGGGAAACCCTAATTGAGTTGCCTCTTTTGACACATAGAAGCATCGGTCCACCCACCGATTTATTTATTTAATTTGTTACAGGGTTATGGCTTTCGTGCAAAAAGCAGTTGCCAGACTAAATGAACCAGAGAAGTTGACTACGCTTCTGAGAGAGCTGGGAAAGAAACATCACGGCTATGGGGCCAAGCCTAAATATGTGGATGTAAGGATATTTGTTGCTAATTACATTATACTTTGGTTAGATGGATAGCAAAATGCCATTTAACCCCGACATCTTAACAATTATAATTAATAATGTAATGAGTTGTATTTTTATAATTCAATTATGAAATTATCCCTATATCACTATCTTGAGAAAGGAACTTCACATAGTGGATATTTTAATTTAAACATTGATCATTGGAATAACATTAGATAGGAATTTTGAAGTCCTGAAGAGTGGACACCTAAAGAAATTATCCAAAAGTGTTTCTTAGTGATAATTTTGGAGTAAAAAAGAACGTCCATGCCAAGTTTCAATATTCTATACCATTTGGTTAAGGAGATTCTCTGATAAGTGAGTGAGTGGTATTTGACAAATATATAGTAGATTATAATTAACCAACCTAGCTTTTTTCATTGGTGTATTTCATATATGCATTACACCACATAAATCCTCAGTGTCGTGGTGGGAATCTAAATCTAATTTGGTTTAAAGTTTTAGTAATTTTTTAAGTGATTGTACAAAAGGTCCCTATTGAACTATGGGAGTCAAGCTAAAAACCGACAGTGTTTTTGTTCACATGTTTTGAATCTCTACTTAATCACTTTACGTTGTTAAAAACATATTGTGTGTTCTAATGGTGCGGTTAGTATGAATGGTTAATGTAAACGTATGTTAATTTTACAAAGCAGCCTTCTCATCATATGTTGTTATCGCAGCTGATAGGGCCCCAGTTCATCCTGGCGATCAAGCCGTCCCTAGAGGACCAGTGGTCGGAGGAGACGCACGCCGCGTGGACGGCGCTGTTCGCCTTCATGGGTGCCATCATGAAGGAGGCGATGTCCGCAGAGGAGGCGGCCCAGCGGGCGCAATAGCAGGGGCGGAGGAGGTCATCGTTCTCGCGGCGGCGCTGGAGCGTCGCGCGGGCCAAGCAGTAACCTCCTCCTTCACCTTCCTTCAAACTGATAAAAACTGTTCCCGGTCCACACAATTGTTAGCGTGGGAAATGAAGCTCATCTCCCAACACTATGTTCCTGGTCCGCAAAATGTTTAGCGAGTAATATGGCACTCTAGCCGACCACACGGACTTTCACTAACGAACGTACCCACTTCCGATTTTTGGGTTCTTGCAACTTCAAAACACAGTCTCCACCTCAGACTGGTTTTGGCTAAACCATGTATCTCAAATTTGATCGAATTAAAAAAATAGACCTTGATTATTTGAAATTTAATTATTTCAATTTAATTTTTATTCAAGGAAATTAACAAGGTGCTTAAAACTATGGAAATATTTTTCATAATTTTAACTAATTTAAAATACATTTTAAAAAGTACGTATTTTCTGGTAAAAATGTTGAATTAAGTTTGTAGGTTTCATAATAGGTCATATGCCTTATGTTATCATACAGTAAAATTAATATATCTTACTTGAAAAATAATCTTTGCTAAAAGCTACAACTAGCCACACCACGCATTTTAAATACTTACGACTTATGATTTTTTTTTTTTTTAGATTTATATCAATTAATGTTTGAAGAGATTTGTAAATTAAATAACATAGGGTACTATATTTTATTATTTTTTAATGAAATGTCTTTTAAGGTATTGTTTATTACCTCTCACGTTTGTTAGGAAGACCCTCGTAAGATTTGTATGTAGAATGAACAATCTCTTAAGTACTCAGAATTGCAACAGTGCATTAAAAACATTAAACAGTTTCTAGCTGAGTTTTTTTTATTTAGGTTCCTATTATTTAACGTACTGTTTTTATTTTTTATTTTATTGCTATGTGATGTTTCAACATAAACAATCACAAAAATAGAGGTAAAAATGGTAAATATAAAAGAAGTATTATATTTTATAAATGGTTCATTTCCGGTTCTATTATAATTTTATACTACTGTCATATCATGGTAATATGACACATTATGTACGCCTCTGTAGCAACATGTTTAAGAATCACGTGCAGAACAACTGTACTAATAACAAAGCCATTACACAAAACAATAATTCTTTTTGCCTTATCAGTTTAAAAAGGGACGAACTTGACCAAATCTAAATATTATACTACAAAGGACTTAAGATTATAATCTAATAGTCTCACAAAACACTCTTACGGTGAATATGAGAGTTTTAAAATGATTTATCATACTATAACTGTAAAGTCGTCATATGTAAATAGGAAGAGTACCTATTGTATATTATATTTGTATGTATAGAATCTATAGAGATCATACCAATATATACATTGTGAATTTTCTGTTTTAATAAATACATATTGTTTTTAACTTTTTTGCAGTTTTAATAAAAACTTTGATATTTTTTAAGGTCACGTCTAGCAAATGGTTAAAAGGCTTTAATGTATGTTTTCATGTACATATAAATATACACAAAATGTATCTTAAGATATGTTGGTAGAGTTATATTGCAATAGATTAAACTATTTATTGTATGATAGTCTCTTTTTACCTGCATCTATGATCTAGTACGCTAAGAACATAATTAAATCAATAAGTTATAATTTAAATTCATGGATGTTTTACTCAATTTCTTACAACAGTTGATGGAGGGAAATTTGTTTCTTTTTATCCAGTAAAGAATAAAACAAAAATGGTAGATAAAAATTATTCCAACCACCCAGATAAAGAAAACAAACAAAAAATAATGTGGAAGTAGAATAATAACAATAAAAGTTTATTAATGAGCTACCAAGGCTGTATCAGTGTAAGTTGCATATTGATCCATTCTATACTTTAGGATATATATTTATGTTCATACAGTTTCACCTATTGAAATTTTCATTTCAATAGGTGTAATCATACAATCATTTCAAAAGTAAGGATATGGGTTATTTTTAGAAAAAAAAAGAAATTTGACCGTTAAAATCGTAAAGCTGTGTATTTGCTAGTAAACACGAAGAACAATATTTAGTTTTATAACTTTTAACTTATTTTTAGCGACTTTTCACTAAAAATTATAAGTGTATGAAATATCAAGAGTAAAATCAACTTTTCGTGTAGGAACTAAAAACATTTTTTAAAGTAACGTAAAATTAAATGTACAAATGAAGGATATAGTACAATCTATAAAGAGTGCAAACTCCAAAAATGACATTTGTGTTAAGGAAAAATATTTATATTGACATATTACTAAAAAGTCAATTGAAGTTTTTCTTGCAAAACTAATAACATTTTTTACAAAAAAGTGAAGTAATCGTTTTTTATCTGGTACCGTCGCTACTTGGGAATCGAATAGATTTACTTTTCCTTAAAATTTCATAAAAAACATTTTGAAAATAGATTGACAAAAAAATCTTAAACTGTTGACTTATATTTACGTGGCAGTTAAACTGCATACCTTATCAATGTTAACGACCACCAACTGGCGTGCTGCACGGCTACATGTTTAACTAAAATGCTTGGGGCTGCATGGTTACTTCGTGCTGTCGTGCGCAAGGCTGCATGGTTACATCGTGCTGTCGTGCGAAAGGCTGCATGGTTACATCATGCTGTCGTGCACAAGGCTGCATGGTTACATCGTGCTGTCGTGCGAAAGGCTGCATGGTTACATCATGCTGTCGTGCACAAGGCTGCATGGTTACATCATGCTGTCGTGCACAAGGCTGCATGGTTACATTGTGCTGTCGTGCGAAAGGCTGCATGGTCATACAGGTAACTGTCGTGTGCGGAGTTAAGAGGTGGACATTAAGCCTAAGGGTGGTTGTAAAGCTGAAAGCTCGCCCCGGCCGTTAAAACGCTTATTTGCTCAAAGCTCCCTCAAGCTGGAGAAGCTTGTCACGTGGAGATTTGTCACGTTGCAGATTATGAAATCCTTCTCCAACTACAGTTATTTCAATTATATTCGAGCGAAACCTTTCGTTGGAAGTGCCTTTGTTGTACTTGGAAAAAGTGTTAAACTGAATTTAACATTAAGGCTGTTTCTTGTTTCAATTAATATGTTCCTTTTTGTCAGATTCTCACTTTACCATAAAAATTTTTAACTTTAACATTTTATTATTTAGCATTTTACGTTAAACATTTTAACCGTGGAGGAATTCATATGTTCGACAAAGCATAATTTCGGTGACAACTAAGAGTTAGCTCCTACATTCTGTTAACCAAGCTACACATAATCTGATCCATCACAATCATCACACTTACCCTTCAGTCACACTCAACTTAAAAGATGCACAACAGAGAACGTCACTGTTTCAAATTAAGTATTAAGTAGGCTTATTAAAAAAAAGTTACTTGTTAAATTTTTTATCATGAACATTTTTCACTCTAAATATATCAAAGTAAAATATAGTAAAATAGAATAAAATGTGTAGTTCATTTAAAAAGAAAATGAGTTTAGGCCTACGTATGGTATGTGATAATACAATATGTTATTATTTGCTTTTTATAATTTTACTACGTAAATTGCCAGAAAATATTTTAGCCTACGGGTTATGAAATTAGATGTGGTAATTAAAAATTATCATCTATTTACACACATATTATTTTAATCTTTGGTACAATCGAAAGAGCTTGAACATACGGAAGCACTGAAACTGTAATTTCAGACAAATCATTTGCAATGTAATCTTTGCTTAACTTGACTAATTTTTAATATTTCTTTAGTTCTTTAATTTTTTATGTTTTAATTAATGATCTGGAAATGAATATTTAATTAATGTTTGATACCTGATTCATAAAGCATTTTTATTTCATACATTTTCATTACCGTTTTCACTGTTTATATGTTTAAGCACCCTGTTAGTGATAAAATAATATTTATTATAGAACTATTAACAAAATTAAACAGGGAAATATGCATCGTAGTGAAGTTTTCATTGCAGTATGATTTAATTTAATTAACTGAGCGAAGTTATACACGGAGGAGAAGGCGAGTAACACTTCCTCGATTGGGATCTTTAATTTATCATAATTGGCGTAGTTGAAAAACTTTCACTTCCTAAAAACATTTTAAACTATAGTTGAAGGTAATACAGTACACCCATAAGTATTTCATTTGATAAATTATCAGACGTTGTCTGTACCTGGTAACTGAATCCAAATATAACAACAGGACGATGGATTTCACACAGAGACTCCAGTTACCTTTAGGCCCCAGAAGAAGAGTGAAACCTAATATGGCGACAAAGTCACGTGACAGGGACATTGAAAACGAACAAATAGCTACCAAAAGCAACGTCATAGTTAAGCGAGTACTTATCAAATCATATAGAGTGTGAAAAATAGCAAAAAAGCCAATTGACTTGCACGGTTAAGTTACTAATTATTTTATATTTGGATGAAACCTAACAATTCACAACAGCCTCTAATTGTAACCTGGCCACCCAGTTATCGTAATTTTTTAAATAAAATATGCCTTTTAATTTTGACTACCTAAAGGAGTGAAACGTTTGTCAGTAGGATTAAATGTTTAGGGAAATTGTCTTTTCATCTTTACACGATAAAAGGTCTAAACTACAGTCTCAAAAACATATTTTGCATAAAAAAGGCAACTTTTGACACGTTTCATTTGACTCAAAGTAAGTACAGACATTTTGAAATAGACTTAAATAGTGACATGATGTAAAGGATTAGTTTGTCCATTTAAGTATTTATACTTTTATCTACCCATTTCTCCTTCAAAACATAAAATTTATTTAATATGAAAGTTTCATAATTGTTCCATAATTTATATTTGATATGTTATTCATGTGTAAAAGCAATTCTAGTGTTATTATAATGAAACAAAAGGTAAACATTAATATCACTGTACCGTAGAAACATAATATAGTAGGATTTGAGTTTTATTTAAACTGATTAAATTCTTCTTACTCATTTTAGCTTGATATGCCGCAATGGTTATTTCTAGTTTAAACCAAGTATCTTCATAGTATATCCTGCGCGATTGGGGCTATGTTTCGAGGGATATTGCCTTGGAAAGGCCACCTCTAGATGCAAGTGTTTGGTTTTCCCCTAATGTGGTCTGGATATAGATTGCTCCAAATATAGAAATATCATTCTGACCTTCAACATGTAACATCGGTGCTCATACAACAGAGTAAAATAAGCAACTTTGCTTGTGAATGTAACTGTAAATGTTCACTTTAACAACAAACATAACAATAAATACACACTAATAATATCCTTACACAATATGTACAAAGTTTATTCCTTTCCAAGCTTTGCAGCATTGACACCATAATCGTGGATATTTGTGATGTCTTTACACTTAATGGAAATTATACAATTGCGTTTGAAACAGCATTGAAATATACATCCACCCCTTATTTTAGTTGCTAACAGGAGTGGGAAAAACTGCTGTAATGTAATAGACAAGGGCTGTTTTATTAGCGGGTAGAACGATGTAAATATAGTACCCAAAACGTCACTAGCCTGATAGCAAAAAAAAAAAAAAAAAAAAAAAAAAAAAAAAAACAGCTGGCGCATGTTACTTTTATGGACATGAGATGGATTACGTCACCGGCCTGACTCAAAAGCGGAATTTTCCAACATCAAAGGAATGAAACAGCCCTTCTTTTGTTTATATTTTCCCCACAGTCCTGGTTGCTACGATAGTTTAAGTTTTATTATTTCATTTAATCAATCAATCTTGACAGTTAGAAAAGTTATCAATTATATGCTTTTTTCTTTTGGACCGTTTTAACAACACATTAGGGTGTCGTAGAATGGGACAAGAATTCATTTGTTTAAACAATGATTTAGTAAGAAAAACTCCTAATTTGTACTTAGATTACCTTAACAACTTTACTTTCAACGCTAGTGCCCATTCTTGCAAAACAGCATCCAGTCTAATTGTGATTTCGGATAAACCAACACAGGCTTTACCAAATCAACATACGCAGGCAATAAAAATCATTGACTTAAGAGTTTAGATGATTTTAAAACTTAATACTAAACTTTAATAAAGTCTAAGATGCTATGGTCAGAAAAGAAACAACCTAAGGTTAATCCATTCTAGATTGGCTGGGTAGGTGTCAGGGTTGCGCAGTGACACAGTGAGGGTAGGGGAGGGTGTGGGGGGCAGTGGATTGTGGAAGGAGGGGAGGGGAGGGACAGCCAGGTGTTCATTGTGTTAGTTCAACTTACACTGTATCTAACTCAATACTTCTTCATTAATAATATATAGAATATGATAGTGTCTAGCTTTAAATGTTCCGTATTTATTGTTTTTTGTCAGTTAATACACCACTGTATTCTACACATGTTAAATGACCTACGCCAGTACACATACACGCTAAACCTTCGATCCCTTACAATGAGGTAACTAAATTTGTAACTAACCATAGTAGATTGATACAATTAAAAAATAAAAATAATATTATCTAATGCAATAATCATGGTGACGTCAGGGGTGATTACGTCATCGCCATGTCATTTCTATGACGTCATGGGGTTACGTCATTGGTGACGTCACCCCATGACGTCATTCCTCAGGTGACCTTGAACTGAGCCAGCCCCAACAATTTGCCACTACTGTTTTGCGGTATATAAAAGAATGTTAACACACAAGAATACAGTGGACGTTTCAATAATACCTGTCAAAATAGTAATATAGTGATATATTGGTGCCAGCTGACATAAGGGGAGTTGCGGCGGCTACGGCATCACGTGGTGGGGGAAGGTGCTCGCTCCTCAAGGTCTGTAGAGGAAAAAGCAAAACTGCTTCCAACTTCTGCTGAATAGCTATTTTTTTCGGACATGGAGCATGAAAACTAAAAGGGAAGTCAAGTTACGTTATAATATTTATTATTATTACACAGCTGATTGGAAAAGAGAATGAAGCAGTCTTGCCACGGGTACGATTTATCGTAACGACACCATATTACTCTATTTTACAAATTTGGATTATTAGTTAATGACAAACCATTAGGTATTGACGAAATTAACAATTATCAATCAAGGTAAATATAAAACTATAAATTCCACCCTAGTTTGTTTTGAATTTCCTTATTTCAGTAATAGTTGAGACAACAAATCTCCAATGCAAACGAGAACGATTGTTGTTTTCTGCAGCGTTGGCAACACTTGCAGGTAAAAAAGAGTAAAATGTTGATTTTTTTTAACACTTTCTTGACCAACAAAAACTCCGTGGTGACATCCACGGATGTCGCAGAAACTGACATTGCTCTTATGGGATATAGTTCACCTGTGACACTACAGTCATCTTGCTTGCTCCTAGCGATATTCCTCCATCTCAGTTAGCTAACCGGTTTTTCTTATTTATATTTATGGCCCAAACTCAAAAGAGTGTGATCACGTGTGAGTGAGAACGACTATTTGGTCAAGCGACATCTAACGTATAAATTTTCCATTAGTTTATTTCAAAATTTAAGTAGGTCCTAAATAAAGTTGTGTATGACAACAATTGTGTTCCGCCTTTGTGCCAACTCGTGAGATATTCACAGCATTTGCTTTGTCCGTGTTCTAACTTACATCTCAATTGTGGCTCACAGACTGTGAGTCAGTCCTTCATAATACTGTGTGGTTGTAAAGTCCCGGAACGGTTAAATAAATTATTCACCATCATAGATAAAGTAATGAGACTTCATGTATCAATAATAACCATAAATGTATACTCTTTTAAGCTATTACCAATTTTTAATCACTTAAGTTAGTCAGACAAAACTCCCCCATTTCCAGACAAAATTCCAGAGCCTACGAGGAGTCAGACAAAATTCTTAAACAGCAGCATAGGTCGAACATTCTACTACAAGACATGAAAGTGATAAACGATGAAAGAGAACGAACGGTTGTGAGGATCCTCAACAACGGCGGACGCAATATCAAACCCAGCCCGTTATTACTCGTAATTGCTATTTCAACAGCAAATAACATGTTATTATTTAAGCCCCAAGATATTAGGAGCAAGCCCATACATCAGTTAGAAACTTTTAGAGCCTGAGCAACTTATCAAGTTTAAATGTTGTTAAAATAATATCTTTTGTAAGTTAATGTGTAAATGTGTTATGTAAATTTCTAACGTTCACTGTCTTTTTGTTACTAACGTAATATTATAAATATTACAAAAAAGCAGAGAAAATAATTTTATTGTATTTTTATTAAATAAAATGGAAGTAAATGATGGGATTATTTTCCATTAAAGCTGATGAGTGGCCTGTCCCATTACATAAATTGTTTGGTACAGTAGTTGTGCTCCGTTATTTATGGTTTCAATTTATTCATCCTTTTGAATGAAAACTCATTGTTATACACAAGAACGTAAGAATAATCCATGAGAATTTATTTTCTAAATATAATTCTTTTTCAAAGTTATGGTTCAAGAATTAGATTTCAGTTTATTGTACCTATATATTTTGAAGAAATTTATTGGGGCCTTACTAGTATCAATAAGAGGCTTTTATGATTAAATCGTTTTAAGAAATGTATTGAATACGAAAAAAGTTCTAGTCAATAAAATGTCTAGTCAGTGCCTAAGTTATATAGCAAAGACTTCAAATTACTAAATTTTATGATGAAATGTTGAGTCTTAATACTGTACGATTAAAGAGTAACTTAACTTAGAAAAATTAAGAAATATCACACCTTTTGTTATTTTATTGATAGGCTACTACAACTTTAGAGCTACGTTTTATTATAAACATTTTTGCAAGACAATTGTAAATTAAAGTATTGATTAAGATTATGCGATGACATTTCCTGCTTTCAAGATAAAAGGTAAACTCTGTTTGTAAACCTGCAGGAAGCTGACGAGATCCGGACTATTTCCGAGGAATTTCGTACGTCAAATCTTTCCTCGACCTACTCCCAAGGGATGCCGGTGTTTACTTAAACTGTTCAAGAAAGCAAACAGATTCCAGCTTAGAGCAGATTAAGAACTTTACTTTTTATTACCATTGACTTTGGTCTCTTTCAGGCACTTAACCCGTTCTGACACAAATAGTAATGTCCATTCACTCTTTCGCAACTAAGTTATTCTAAATAGCAAGGAGGAGTCATGTTATTATATTCTTTTTATTTAAATACCACTTGTTTGTCTTCAGCATGTAAATAGTTTGCGTGTTTAAAGCACATTGTTGTAATTTTATAAGCAGACTTTTTTTGTTATTATTTATTTTATTATTTATATTATTTGTAATATACTGAGTCACCTGAAATATGGTTGTAACTCTTGCTGCAATAAAAATTATGCTCGTCTAATGTATCGAATTTATAAAATAGAATTTCCGTCAGTAAATAAATCAAAATTGTCCTTGTGATTTAATATTTATTATGTATTTAACAGATCTGGTCTAAATATTTCTTTTACATGAAGGCTAATGAGGCTTAGAAAAACGGTAGGTTAATCTATTAGTCTATTAGACTATTGGTATTACATTGGTTAACAATAGTTGAGAAGTCATCCGTCTTAACAGTATCTTATGCTGTAATTTATTTGCATTGTGTAGAATAGAAATAATTACTACTAGTAAAAAAATAATTATGCTCAGTGTATGCAATGCTGTTAGTTCAAGTTGACAGTTTCAATCCATGCACAAAAGCGGTTATGTTAGGTGATAATTACCAATTAACCTGCTTTGTTTAGTATTCAGTAGTGTTTAATATATCACACATTTAATGAGAGCGGCAAGTTTAACAATTAATTATGTACACTAGCAAAAGAAATTTGTTCACCAAGTTAACTGTTGTAGGTTGTAGGTAATTCAGTTGTCAACTAGGAGTTTATATTTGGTATTTCAGTTAGTATATTACATACTTATGGATTTTTTTATAAAAACATTTTTCTTTTAATCCTATCCGAATAATGTGTATACAATTTGAACTTGTCCAACCATGCTCTAAATGAAAATTTGTAGGTTAGTATGGATGACATATTAACTTTTTGTCATTGTGTTTCCATTTAACTTATCTTACTGAAATACAGACAATACTCCCATTTGAACAAACAAGAAAGCGTCTGACGAGGAGAAGAAGAACTGTTCTTTCACCTTACGTGAATTTCAAGCTAATATCTTATGTGAATGTCAAAACCACTTCTTTCCACCATATTCCGTTCCTTTTGAATATGGTTTAATCATACCATCTGACATTGTAACGAATGAAAAGGAATTTCAGTAGTCTATTGTATTAAAACTTATAATTAAGAATCCAAACAATCAAAATCCTAAAAGAAGAATCTTCTGTATATTTATAATTTCATAAGGGAATCGGTTCCCACGAAATCTCTTGAGTCGGAAAAAGGTAGGGTAACGTATGATGGCTCATTTAAAAGATTGATGGCTCATCTATCGGCAATGAATAAGGGCCAAGGATGTAATGAAAAATACCAGAACTAACAAAAGGTATCTGGGATCCGCCCCATTGAACCATCAATTTCAATGTTATAATTTAATGGGCAAAAGATATTTAAATCTACTAGTGTGATTAAAGATGTTCAAGAGAATATTTTATATTATAAACCCAACAGGTTATTTTGAGTTAATATAACCTTAATTATAACTTTTTAAAATTGCGATAAATTTTTAAACTATTAGATTTCTTCTTTATCATTCCAAGGGCCTATACATCCTTAGCTTACTTACACTTAGCCTACACATCCGAGGGCCAGGTCCAATTTTGAGTAACCCAAATACACAGACAGCACACTACGAACTAACACTTATGGATTAGTACACAGATATTCAATATCACATAATTACAACTGTCTCCACATAACCAAGTTTGTTAGTTAGAATCTCACAGACATTGGGTTAGTATTGTTACACCACTTATATTACATTTGCATTGTTAAACAACCACAGTTATTACATGTTACACACATATACACAATGAACATTCAATATGGATAAGATCAGTATTTATTTAAGGTTTCCAATATGATTGTTTTAATCCCAGTTTTTCAGTAATTTTTCAATTTCATATAATATTCTGTCGTTCTGTCAGTCTTCATTCAAAAGAAACAACTGGTAGCGGTGGCACGGCACGAAAAGCTTTCTCCGATTTGGTGGGGAGAGCAGTGCTACCACTCTAAAACTTAAAAAATTTTGCATTGATGCTGGGCGGGTGTTTTAAGAGACACATGTAATTTGCATTTTGCCATTTTGTTATGTAGTATTGAGAGGCCAGCCTTTTGCCACACCACATTAGTTTTAAGAAAATATGTATTAAATTGTTGTTAAATTTTTGTTAGATTTGGACCTCGATGATAAGTAGTCAACTTATCGAGGCCAATATTTGTAATGTTTTTGAATTTATAAATAAATAAATAAATAAAATAAATCATTAGGACTAGAATTATTTTGTGTGCTGAATATGCCTCTGTTAAAAATGACTTAGCCGTGGTATATGG
Source organism: Neoaliturus tenellus (assembly GCA_030545055.2). Lineage (NCBI taxonomy): Eukaryota > Metazoa > Arthropoda > Insecta > Hemiptera > Cicadellidae > Neoaliturus > Neoaliturus tenellus. The sequence goes on along the minus strand of CM061537.1, from coordinate 19,543,233 downwards.
TTGCTATAATAGTTTAGATATTGTCTTTACTCAGTTAATGTGGTTTAGTGCTTAAAAATCAAAACCGAAAACCGAAACAAAAGCGTTGCTGAAAACAGCCGACTCAACTGTCAAAGCACGAACCACGAGCTCCAGTGTAAGCATGTGGTTTTGTCCATTGTTGCCAGTAACTGAATTTCCTAATAGTACTATAATAAAAATTATTTATGTGTTTATTAAATAGTTTTTTACACTGATAATTACTCTCTTACTCTTTCATTAAATAAAAGTACAGTAAAACTATAAAGCAGCTCAGCAATTTGTACAGTTATATAAAGATAACTTATTAAAATAAATTAACACCTTCTTCCATCGAAGTTGCTTACACAAAGGTTGGTAATACAAATATTGTTAAATACTGAAATAAATAAATAAATTGCTAAAACATCTCTTAAATTTACACATATTTCAATTTTCTTCCAAACTTCGTGTGTATAAATGGTTCCTTAATAATTGCAACAGACAATTTCACTGTGGTTGTAGATATTTCCAATAGAGTTTTCTTTTTTATTTTAAATTTAGATGCAAAGTCACAGAAAAATTTTGATAATGTTCCACGGCAACCAATGAATAAACCTATCACTTCAATTGATTTACATTCGTATTTTTCTTTAAAATATTTTATGGTTGGAATATATATGTCTTTTTTCTCCTTATCGACGTTTTCTGGTTGTTCTTCCCCTGTTTCAACTCTGATTGTTGGGTCGATTATGAAGGCTTTCTGGCTGTTCTTGTCAATGGCTAAAATGTCTACTCTTCTTAAGCAGCCATTTTTCGCTATACCATTTACTTCTTCATTCACCACAAAATGATTTTCTTCTAGAGCTCTTGCGAGGATGCTTCGAATAGTATGATGCCTTTTGTTTCGTAAGAGTTCCCCGAATGGGCAGACTCCAAGGACATGAGGCATTGATTCAAAAATATAGTTCTCGGTGGTAGGGCAATGCCTACACCGGTTACCGTCCTTGGATCTGCCATGGGTAGCTCTTACAGGGGCAACGTCTCCCACCATTTTCAAATAATCTTTATATTCAGAACAAGTTAGTCCTTTCATTTTGTTTAAATTTAAATTTGCTGGTGGATATTCTTGAAATAAAACTACCCCTCGACCTTTTTGTCTAAGAGAGCACCATTGTGTATTGATCATTCTGAAGGGTCTCCCTTAGTTTTTTTGTATTGAGATTTTCCAAATCGATTAAACAATCATTCAATTCCAGTCTTTTGAGGCAATTAATTATTTCTTGTTGAAAATTCCGAAATATTGTAATATAAGGATTGTTTACGTCACAAAGAATTTTACAGCAATTTATATGTTGTAATGGGGCCTCCCATGAAGCCATGAACAAACAAATCATCAAACAAAGGAATTAGAAATAAGGATTAAATTAGCTTTCAACAAACTCATACCATATCACTGCACCCTTAGGCCTACATAGAATCATGAGTCTTGTAAGAAAAAAACATTTTGGGCTTGGCATTTTAGAGTGCAGTCTGTGAACTGATATTACCGTACTATAACTAAAAAGAATTGTTGAAATTTACCGAGCAAATGCTCGGCTCCCGGTACATTGAATTAATCAGTCCAATGTAAAAAATGTATAATGTTAAAAAATTACCTAATGGAGGTAAAGCAAGCGAGCGTATGGTTTAGTCAGGTAACCAGGTCATGAAAACAATAAATGTTTGTGGTCGAGTACGTGCCGGTTAAATGTTAATTTGGGCAATAAAAGTGGAAATGTTTAACTTTAAACGCCATAACGAGGTTTTCAACGCTGCCAGTGCTTGAGACCTGCGCTTTTATTCAGCGATTTACATTTTTAGCTAATTTCCCTAAAGGGAAACCGAATGTTATGGTAGTAGTGTATATCTGTGTCCGTGAACACGATAAATTTTGAACGAAACATCCAATTTTAATAAAGGGGTGTGAGGCAGAATTTATTTGAATGGGTTCGTGACACCTTAAAGGTTGGTTCGTTCAACATCATGGGAACGGGGTTATATAAGGTTTCAAAAGGGTAAAAAAATGGTTTTTGGCATATTTTGACATTCATTTGTTAAATCGAACAATTTCAATATAAACCATTAAAAGAGCTAAAAATAAACAATTTAGTATTTTTTTTTTAACTTAGCTTAAATAATAGTTATGGAGAAAAACCAAAAATATGTTTTCCACGTTGTTCTTATGGGACATCAACAAAAACCCTCTATCTCGCTTATTTATTGGCATATCTTGATAAAATTTGGTATATACAATCGTTAGGAAGGGTTTAAATTGTATTTGCTTATAAGGCCTATATGACGGCAAACCTACGTAATAAAAGGGGTGGTCATTCCTATGGGGTTTATTGGGTAAATAAATAGAATACCATAACTTGATCATATTTGATATGTGCATTCACTATATTAACTTATATTTACTTACAAAACCCATATGGTGGCAAACCCACATCTTCATCCCTATGACCTTCACAGTTAAATAGAAAATATACTAAAATTCCGTTGGAAATTCACTGAGTACTCAGGTCTGTTGTGACGGGGTTATTCTTTACTATTAAAAAATTGTTTATGTGCACATAGCTTTAATCTTGATTTCTAAGTACATTAGATAATCCCAATAAGGATTCCAAAACCTACAGACGTGCCAAGAAACAAAGGGCTACGGTAGTATCTTAAAAATAGTTTTTAATCTATAAAATTGCAATTTTGTTAGTTAATCTTAAAAATCTTAATCATTTATTTTATTTTATTTTGTTCCTTCTATCATATTGATAATATTTTACGCAATTATGTTTATGATGAAATATATACGGTAGTATGTGGGTAAATAAATTAATTTAATTTAAAAGGGCTATTTATTTTTATTGTTAATATATTTTTACGTGTAGGCTATTCCTTGCAGGAAACCTCCTTCTTACAAAAAAGTAGAACATTATGTAGTTTTGATCTTTTTGTGAAGATAAACCGTTACTAAACTTAGGGTGAAAATGCCATCTCTCACGATTGGTATAGCCAAATGGCTAAGAGATTGAATCCATTACAATGTGTCAAAATATGAAAAAAATAGCCAACTCAGGTATTTATCGTTCTTTATGATGTCATGTACAACAAAGGAAAACGAATTTAAATTAACATAATTTACTGTACTTACAATTCCATTAACTACATGTCAATCAAATTGCCAATTAAATAGCCTATTGCTCTATCTCACAACTCATTGATATTGCTGGCAATGATATGCGAAATAAACTTAATCCACAAAGAGACCAACGAGCCTAAAAATTACAACTATGCTAGTGATGTATCAGACCACTGGCCACGTAGGCAAGGACGTCTATTACGTCATCACAACAACGGAATAATAAAAATAACAATGTAATAACAATGTATCACAACAATGTAAAATAAAATAATAAAATAAAATAAACGGAGCGAGGCCGTGATAACGACACCTCCTGAGACTTACGGCCTTTAGACGACCAAGACATTTGTTCAACAAAATCCAGCTAAACACATGTATAACCCTAGCATGCCTTTCACAGCTACTGTAATTCCTGTTTTGAGTTATTTAATTATAGATTTTCAGTCGTAATCCAAGCTAACTTGATCCTTTTACTAAACTCTGTCAAATAGAGTAGTACATCATATTAAATTTACAATTAGCTTAAAAAAAAACGTTCCTTCAAAGGCCGACAAAAAGTTGTTTTATTAATAAATTATGATAAAAATTAATTAGATAACACAGAAGGGTAACGAAACCATTGCTCAAAGTCGGTGGAGAAGTACAAGTTAGCTATACAAAGGCGAAAACAGATATTATTTTATCAACAAATGTAAGCGTTGCATCGGCAGTCTCGTACAAATGGTGATATTTACTTCTCCTTGTCGTCTCTGGTGACGTCTTTCGACAGCTGATGGTACGGTACACGATGAATCTGCCAGACATTTCCCAGAGATCCCAGAGATTTCCCAGAGATTCCAGAGATTTCTTACCCAGAATATCTCGTGGGTCCGTCACTCAGTGTGACAATTTCTGTGTGACTTGTTCAGTTTAAGGAAATGGGGAACATCCGAGAACTCTCTTATTTGTCGTCACCGTATCGTAACGTATCGGAGTTAAACACCCTTCAATGTCATCTAAGACCTTTCTTAAAAGGACCACAAGCTCCTTAGCTTGTGGTTATATTTTACAGAAAAACTAAAGCAAGATTATACAACATTATAGTTAAACCATGCATACTTAATAGTAAGATAACTTGGTAAAAAATAAAAGTAAATGGTTGTCCAAAAATTTACTTCAAAGGTTTATGATTTCGTTTAGAATTGCCACCTCTAAAGTGAATAATACAAACCCACATGAGCTTTGAGTACTTGTCCCAAAGAGCACCTTTAAACGGTGTGCAAATCCATGGTAAACATATTTGTGTTTACAGAATCCTTTTACGTTGTCACTGGTGAACACTTTCACATTTCACTCCTTCTCATGTGATAGCATTTGGAGAAAGTATTTTAAGAACTAAGAATGAGTCTTGTGAAAAAATATTTTAATATCCAAAATTAATGAGTTTTGATCTTTGTTTTTTTTTTTTTTTTTTTTTTTGAATCAGTACAAAGTGGAGATAACAATACTGGTTGAAATTGATTGATTTTATGTTAAAAATTTCTCATGAAATACCTTTAGTTTTTCATAAAGAAAATAACATAAAATGATAAGAAAACCATATTATTTTTATTTATAATTATAGTATAGTTGTATGCTTCAAATCTTTAAATAATTGAATTTATGTTCTGTTTAAGAAAAACGTATTTACACATAGAGGGGACAATAAAAAATAGGTAAGGTAACAAACTCTATATTATTTATTTTCCACCATTTTTCGAGTATAAAAGTTGTAATTTAGCATTTTTGGTAAAAGTTTTCAAGAATGACCATAACCGATCCTGTAGAAAGTAGATGCCAGTTTTCTGGAATCCTGCATTTTAAAAGGATATTTATAACGTTGAGATTCAAGCGAATTGGTAGCCACCGCGATGGGTGCTTGGTATTTCCCGATCTGCGGCTGCTGTGTCCTGCAGTTGTACGCCTACATGCTAGTCACAGTCGTCGACTGGATTAGCAACAAGTCAATGTGTACCGTCTGGAATCACTATGCTAATTAGACTTGGATGTTTGTGTAATATTATTTTACTGTTGCATAAAAAATGCGAATTGCCATGAGGAAATGTTTTTGGCAAATCTTTGACTGTGATTCGGAAAAAAACTGTTTTGGATATCATGATTAGTGAGTTTTTGGATCAATGTGTTTGCTAATTATATTAATTGTTGCCATAAAAAGTTCCACCGTAATTGAAGTAAGTCACTGCATTGCTATATCGGGGTCGCTAGGAATTTACATTTTCATTACATCACCTGTCAGAAAAGCAATTTACCGAGCAATTAACTCGCGTTTTACATGTTATTTGTTTGAAAACAGGTTTATCGGCGAAACAGGTTTCTGTCATCTAAATTGCTTTACTTCAAACAAAAAAATATATTAAAAGTTTTATTCGGAAGTTATTTTAGTGCTATTTGTTCATAACGACAACTATCAAACTATTTAATTATCTATTGATAATCATCCAACTACAAAGGAAATACCATTTTTGACAGGTTAAATAACTCATATATGAGTAAGAAGTTATAGATAGCCTTTCTTTGTATATAGAATTTTTTTTCTTTGATAATAGAATTTTTGTAATGTAGGCTTTGACGTATGTTACACCTAAAAAATCTAAAAACTTTCCTTTTTTTAATAAATTTAAGTCATATAAATTATTGCTTTATTCATACAAATCTCATATAAATTACATACTTAGAAATATTTTTGTTTCAACAAGTTACGAATGAAAAACTGTTATTTCAAGTTTTTCTAAGTAAGATTGATGCCCAGAAAATAAACACAACACATATGTAAAAATGGCAAAAATTACAGTAGGCCTAGAATATAAGTAGGGTAAAAAGCCTTGCTTTTAACTCAGGATTCACTCAAAATGCAAGCCTTGACTTTTACTACGCTTTGCTGAAAAATCGCTGCCTTGACTTTTGAGGCGGCCGGTGCAGCTTGAGGCAGGTCCGGGAACCGGTTGTCGTAGGTCCGGGTCTTTGTTGCACTGCGGTTGCGGATCCAGTTTGGGCCAACCTTGGTCCGGAGCGTTGATGCACATAAACATGCGGCAAGGTTAGCAGCGTTGCAAGTTGCATTTGTACAAAAAGTTTGTGTGAATATAAGCCGCTGTGTTACAAGGTTTTGTCAGTGCGATGTCCGGAGCCGAAGTAGTTATTTCCTTTATTGCTAGGCGGGGCGATGAGCTGAATCAGCTTTTGGCTGATCTGAATAGGTTAGTGATGGACAGGGGGAACCTGCTTGGTTATTGGCATGAGGTGCGGTTTACAAACACCTACGATGGGACGGCAGGTAAGTTTAGGTTAGAGTAAAAGACGAAATTCAGATGATGCGATTTATTTTTCATGCTTTGAAAATAAATACATTCGGACTGTTATTAATCTTTTTACCGTCCGATCGTAATTTAAACATTATTCGTACGTTTAATTGTGCGATTTCTTCATCGCTTAGTGAGATGAGGAAACGTTTTGGTAAATAGCAAATGGCTTTATTTTCACCATATTCAATTTCCAGACGAAGCGCAGGACCCTTTGATGTGTCAGTCCGCTTAGCAGATAGAATGTGGTATCCATTTTCATTAGTTAATGTGACGAGATCGACCCGTTGTGGTCCTTGGTAGGAAGACAATGTGTTCAGTTTGTTGGCGAGGTCCATTATGCTGAAACAAAAATAGTGGCTGTGAGGAAATTGTGTTTTGTGTTTTGGCAGCTTGCTGTTTCAGCGAGGCAGCTGCGGCTTTAAAAAATTTTTCCAGCGAGGCAGTGAGCTGCTTGTTGTGTTTTGTGGTTGTGTGATTTAAGCATAATTTGCTGTGCGATTTCCAGATGTGCTTAGGCATTTGCTATATTTCTAATTACAGCTGTAGGAAGACAATGTGTTCAGTTTGTTGGCGAGGTCTATTATGCTGAAACAAAAAATAGTGGCTGTGAGGAAATTGTGTTTTGTGTTTCAGCAGCTTGCTGTTTCAGCGAGGCAGCTGCGGCTTTAAAAAATTGTTCCAGCGAGGCAGTGAGCTGCTTGTTGTGTTTTGCGGTTGTGTGATTTAAGCATAATTTGCTGTGCGATTTCCAGATGTGCTTAGGCATTTGCTATATTTCTAATTACAGCTCCATTGCTCGTACGCAGCGTGGGTTATGTGGGCTTAAGAGAGTAGGTCGCTAAAATATAAATTGTGTTCCAGCGGGTGCGTACTTGAATGAGTATGGACCGATCACGTTGCAATTGAGAGAGCGGCAGATCTGTACGCGACCCGTAGGCAGGGTCCGGCCCCATCCATACGAGCGTCCATGGGGACCATCGCACCGGCCTCCGGCGTCAGCTGTGCCCTGCCCACCGCCATCGCACCGGTTCAGCGGCTCGCCGCCGCAACCTGTGCCACTGCCCCACCCATCGCACCGGTTCAGCGGCTCGCCGCCGCAACCTGTGCCACTGCCCCACCCATCGCGGCTCAGCCGATCGCCGCCGCCTCGGTACTCGACGCCCCGCCCACCGGCATCGCAAAGCAGGACGCCATCACCCACCCCTCCTCCTGACACGCCACCAGCTCGGATCTCGCCGATTTTAATCGAAGGTATGGTAGAAGAAAATTTATAAATGAAAACCTTAGAATTCGTTGTAAACTGTGTGTTTCAATTTGATATAAAAGTTTTTAGTTTAAAATTTCATCACTCCAAGGGGAGACTGTTTTTGGTTATGCATTTTTTCGTTAGAACTCTCCACATATAAAACACTTAGTTTTTTGGAAAGTAATTATTGTAATACAGAGATATATGTAGCGTGCGGTACGTTTTTCTGAAAGTAGTGTATTTAAAATTTAGGTATGCTTACTGTGTGAGATATCAACATGAAACAAATATATTCTTTGTGTTTTTGCTAATATTGTTAATAAAATAATTATAAATAGAAATAACATATGTTAATAGTTTTTATTGAAAAGTAAAAACTAGTAATCCAAATTTAACTTTTAAGCCATATTTAGGTGTAAAGTTTACTTGTGACTTATGCATACCTAACATTCTCCATTTAAATAATATTGAGCCGTAGGTATATGTTAATCTCCGCCATACTTGTTTAAAAATGCATAATTTGTGCACTAAAACTGAGCAATTTGCTAGTATTGTTTAACAGCTTAATACTTGAATATTGTGATTGCTACACAGGAAAAATTCGCTACTAGATTTAATTTTTCTAGCATTATTGAGAGAAACATAAGCAACTCGCTAGCATTATTGAGAGTTTATGTGAAATGGTTTTATAGGTTCTGCAAAGTATGATTGAAAATTGAATGAAATAGAATTGAACGTTTGGAACTTTCTCTAGTTTGAAGCTGACTGCTGAGATAAAAGAGAATAACTTTTAAAACTGTAAAACTGCTCAAATGTTTTGCTAGGTTTTTAGCCTCCTTTTGCACAACAGCTGAGCATGATACACATATTCTTTATAGTTATAAATGTTAAATTGGAAAAGTAAAAATTTCTAAAACTACTTTTATAATTTTATGGAGTTTGTGGAACTCACGTGTGCTCAATTTGAAAGTTTGAAGCAATTTCCACAAAGTTTTTAATGGCACTTGAATATTGTGATCGCTACACAGCTTTAAATGAGACATTTCCCAGAGATCCCAGAGATTTCCCAGAGATTCCAGAGATTTCTTACCCAGAATATCTCGTGGGTCCGTCACTCAGTGTGACAATTTCTGTGTGACTTGTTCAGTTTAAGGAAATGGGGAACATCCGAGAACTCTCTTATTTGTCGTCACCGTATCGTAACGTATCGGAGTTAAACACCCTTCAATGTCATCTAAGACCTTTCTTAAAAGGACCACAAGCTCCTTAGCTTGTGGTTATATTTTACAGAAAAACTAAAGCAAGATTATACAACATTATAGTTAAACCATGCATACTTAATAGTAAGATAACTTGGTAAAAAATAAAAGTAAATGGTTGTCCAAAAATTTACTTCAAAGGTTTATGATTTCGTTTAGAATTGCCACCTCTAAAGTGAATAATACAAACCCACATGAGCTTTGAGTACTTGTCCCAAAGAGCACCTTTAAACGGTGTGCAAATCCATGGTAAACATATTTGTGTTTACAGAATCCTTTTACGTTGTCACTGGTGAACACTTTCACATTTCACTCCTTCTCATGTGATAGCATTTGGAGAAAGTATTTTAAGAACTAAGAATGAGTCTTGTGAAAAAATATTTTAATATCCAAAATTAATGAGTTTTGATCTTTGTTTTTTTTTTTTTTTTTTTTTGTTTTTTTTTGGAATCAGTACAAAGTGGAGATAACAATACTGGTTGAAATTGATTGATTTTATGTTAAAAATTTCTCATGAAATACCTTTAGTTTTTCATAAAGAAAATAACGTAAAATGATAAGAAAACCATATTATTTTTATTTATAATTATAGTATAGTTGTATGCTTCAAATCTTTAAATAATTGAATTTATGTTCTGTTTAAGAAAAACGTATTTACACATAGAGGGGACAATAAAAAATAGGTAAGGTAACAAACTCTATATTATTTATTTTCCACCATTTTTCGAGTATAAAAGTTGTAATTTAGCATTTTTGGTAAAAGTTTTCAAGAATGACCATAACCGATCCTGTAGAAAGTAGATGCCAGTTTTCTGGAATCCTGCATTTTAAAAGGATATTTATAACGTTGAGATTCAAGCGAATTGGTAGCCACCGCGATGGGTGCTTGGTATTTCCCGATCTGCGGCTGCTGTGTCCTGCAGTTGTACGCCTACATGCTAGTCACAGTCGTCGACTGGATTAGCAACAAGTCAATGTGTACCGTCTGGAATCACTATGCTAATTAGACTTGGATGTTTGTGTAATATTATTTTACTGTTGCATAAAAAATGCGAATTGCCATGAGGAAATGTTTTTGGCAAATCTTTGACTGTGATTCGGAAAAAAACTGTTTTGGATATTATGATTAGTGAGTTTTTGGATCAATGTGTTTCCTAATTATATTAATTGTTGCCATAAAAAGTTCCACCGTAATTGAAGTAAGTCACTGCATTGCTATATCGGGGTCGCTAGGAATTTACATTTTCATTACATCACCTGTCAGAAAAGCAATTTACCGAGCAATTAACTCGCGTTTTACATGTTATTTGTTTGAAAACAGGTTTATCGGCGAAACAGGTTTCTGTCATCTAAATTGCTTTACTTCAAACAAAAAAATATATTAAAAGTTTTATTCGGAAGTTATTTTAGTGCTATTTGTTCATAACGACAACTATCAAACTATTTAATTATCTATTGATAATCATCCAACTACAAAGGAAATACCATTTTTGACAGGTTAAATAACTCATATATGAGTAAGAAGTTATAGATAGCCTTTCTTTGTATATAGAATTTTTTTCTTTGATAATAGAATTTTTGTAATGTAGGCTTTGACGTATGTTACACCTAAAAAATCTAAAAACTTTCCTTTTTTTAATAAATTTAAGTCATATAAATTATTGCTTTATTCATACAAATCTCATATAAATTACATACTTAGAAATATTTTTGTTTCAACAAGTTACGAATGAAAAACTGTTATTTCAAGTTTTTCTAAGTAAGATTGATGCCCAGAAAATAAACACAACACATATGTAAAAATGGCAAAAATTACAGTAGGCCTAGAATATAAAAACTGCTTACATAATCTATAACACTTTATGTTAATATGTTGACAATGCAAAGCAAACTAATTGTACAAAGATCGAATAACAATTAGTTTTATGTATCACTATAGCAAAGTCTAGCCCTGCGTGAAACAATTGCATTTAAAAATAATTGTAATTAACTGAAATTACCACAAAGTTAGAGCACAAAATTAAATAAATGCTTCCGTTTCATGCATAAAACGATAATTTTTTTGTCACGAAAGTTAATTATATTAAATATAAGAGATTAATTTAGAATGAGACACAAGCAATTTTCATGTAACGGAAGCTACGAGTAGTAAGGAGGGGCCGATACGACGCCATGAGGAAGGACGAGAAGGACGAATTTCCTAACAGTCCTATAGACCTATTTTTAACCGATTTTCGGCGATTTTTGCCGATTTTCGGCGATTTCTGCCTACTTTTTGGCAATTTCAAAGCATTTTTAAGGATTTTCGAGGCATAAAAAATTGATGAGGCCATGAGGGACTACGAGAATTGCGAATTTCCTAACAGTCCTACAGGCCTATTTTTAACCAGATGTGAGTGATTTTGGCCCACTTTTTTGCAATTTTAAAGCACTTTTCAGGAATTCCGATAAAAACCTGATAGAGGAGGGTGACTGCGCCATGAGATGGTACGAATTTCCTAACAGTCCTACGTAAGGACTAGTCCCGTGTAAGGACTATTGTATTTAGATAGTCCGGCGCAAGGACTAGTCCCGCTTGCTATTGTATTCAAATGGTCCTACACAAGGACTAGTCCGTTTGCTATCGTATTTAGATGGCCCTGCGTGGGGACTAGTCCAGCGTGCTATTGTATTTAGATGGTGCTGCATGAGGACTAGTCCTGTGCAAGGACTGTTGAATTTAAATAGTCCGGCATGGGGACTATTATTTAAGTAGTCCGGCATGGGGACTATTGTATTTAAATGGCCCGGCGTGGGGACTATTGTATTTTAATGATCCGGGGACTATTGTATTCAAATGGTCCTACAAATCCCTAAAACCTAGCAGCTAAGGCTATGACCCGTGAATAGGAACTATTAGCCACCAGCTTAGACCTAATGAGCTGTACCTAAGATCTAAACCTAAGGTCTTATACCTGAGTCCAAAGCTCTAAAACCTAGCAGCTAAAGCTTTGACCTGTGAATAGGACCAATTAGCCACCAGCTTATGTGTTGGACCTAAGATCTAAACCTAAGACCTTACACATGATTCCAAAGCCCACAAACCTAGCAGCTAACACTTTAGCCTATAAAAGAGACCTATTAGCTATTATATTATGCCGAATGTGTTGGACCTAAGATCTTAACCCAAGACCTTACACCTGGGACCAAACACCAAACCTAGCTGCTTAGGCTTTGAGGACCTATTAGCCATTGGCATAGACCTAATGAGTTGGACCTAAGATCATAACCTAATGCCTTAAACCTTAGTGCAAAACACCTTAGACTAGACTAATTCCTTAGACGTAAGATATTATTCCTTAGACCCAAGACCCTGACCAAGCCTTTAAACCTAGCAGCTAGGGTTTTGACCTGTGAAAAGGGCCTATTAGCCACCAGCTTAGACCTAATGTGTTGCACCTAAGATCTCAACCTAAGGCCTTACACCTGAGTTCAAAGCCTTAAAACATAACACCTAAGGCTTTGACCTGTGAATAGTGCCTATTAGCCAACAGCCTAAACCTAATGTTTTGGTACTAAGATGTAAACCTAAGCCCTTGCACCTGAGTGCAATGCCCTAAAACCTAGCAGATAAGGCTTTAACCTGTGAATAAGGCCTATTAGGCAACAGCCTAGACCTAATGTGTTGGGACTAAGATGTAAACCTAAGCCCTTGCACCTGAGTCCAAAGCCCTAAAACCTAGCAGTTAAGGATTTGACATGTGAATAGGGCCTATTAGGCAACAGCATAGACCTAATATGTTGGGACTGAGATGTAAACCTAAGCCCTTGCACCTCAGTCCAAACCCTAAAACCTAGCAGCTAAGGATTTGACATGTGAATAGGGTGTATTAGGCAACAGCATAGACCTAATGTGTTGGCATTAAGATGTAAACCTAAGGCCTTGCACCTGAGTCCAAAGCCCTAAAACCGAGCAGCTAAGGCTTTGACCTGTGAATATCGCCTTTTAGCCACCAGCTTAGACGTAATGTGTTGGACCTAAGTTCTAAACCTAAGGCCTTACACATGGTTCCTAAGACCAAATGCCTTGGACCAAATTAAATCCTTAGACCAACGATCTAATTCCATAGACCCAAGGTCTTAGACTTAGGTCCTAAAACCTAGCAGCTAAGGATTTGACCTGTGAATAGTGCCTATTAGCCAACACCCTAAACCTAATGTGTTGAGACTAAGACGTAAATCTAAGGCCTTGCACCTGAGTCCAAAGCCCTGAAACGTAGCAGCTAAGGCTTTGACCGTTGAATAGGACCAATTAGCCACCAGCTTAGACCTAATGTGTTGCACCTAAGATCTAAACCTAAGGCCTTGCATCTGAGTCCAAAGCCCTAAAACCTTGCAGCTAAGGATTTGCCCTATGAATAGGGCCAATAAGCCACCAACTTAGACATAATGTGTTGCACCTCAGATCTAATTCCTTAGACCCAAGGCTTTAGACTTAAGCCCTAAAACCTAGCAAGATTTTGACCTATGAGGACAATTGTATTTATATAGTCCGGCGTGGGGACTATTGAATTTAGACGGTCCCGCATAAGGACCATTATTTAGATGGTCCTGCGTGAGGACTATTGAATATAGATAGTCCGGCGTGGGGACTATTGAATTTAGATGGTCCCGCGTAAGGACTATTATTTAGATGGTCCTGTGCGAGGACTATTGAATTTAGATAGTACGGTGTGGAGACTATTCTATTTAAATAATCCGGCGTGGGGATTGTTGTATTTTAATAGTCCGGCGTGGGGGCTATTGAATTCAGATGGTCCCACATAAGGACTATTATTTAGATGGTCCTGTGCGAGGACTATTGAATTTAGATAGTCCGGCATGGGGACTATTGTATTTGGATAGTCCGGCGTGGGGACTATTGTATTTAAATGGTCCTGCAAAGCCCAAAACCTAGCAGCTAAGGATTTGGCCTGTGAATAGGGTGTATTAGCCAACAGCCTAAACCTAATGTGTTGGGACTAACATGTAAACACAAGGCCTTGCACCTGAGTCCAAAGCCCTAATACCTAGCAGCTAAGGATTTGACCTGTGAATAGGGCCTATTAGCCAACAGCCTACACCTAATGTGTTGGCACTAAGATGTAAACCTAAGGCCTTGCACCTGAGTTCAAAGCCCTAAAACCTAGCAGCTAAGGATTTGACCTGTGATTAGGGCCTATTAGCCAACAGCATAGACCTAATGTGTTGGACCTTTGATCTAAACCTAAGGCCTTACACCCGAGTCCAAAGCCCTAAAACCATTCAGCTAAGGATTTGACCTGTGAATAGGGCCTATTAGCCTACAGCCTAAACCTAATGTGTTGGGACTAAGATGTAAACCTAAGGCCTTGCACCTGAGTCCAAAGTCTTAAAACCTAACAGCTAAGGCTTTGACCTGTGAATAGGACCTATTAGCCACGAGCCAGGACCTAATGTGTTGGCACCTAAGGTCTAAACCTAAGGCCATACACCTGAGTCCAAACCCATAAAACTTTGCAGCTAAGGCTTTGACCTGTGAATATGGCCTATTATCCATCAGCTTAGGCCTAATGTGTTGGACCTAAAACCTAAACCTAAGGCCTTACACATGGTTCCTAAGACCAAATGCATTGGACCAAAATTAATCCTTAGACCAACGATCTAATTCCATAGACCCAAGGCCTTAGACTTAAAGGCCTTAGACCCAAGGCCTAAAACCTAGCAGCTAAGGATTTGACCTGTGAATAGTACCTATTAGCCAACAGCCTAAACCTAATGTGTTGGCACTAAGATGTAAACCCAAGGCCTTGCACCTGAGTCCAAAGCCCTAAAACCTAGCAAATAAGGATTTGACCTGTGAATAGGGCCTATTTGCCAACAGCCTAAACCTAAGTTGTTGGGACTAAGATGTAAACCTAAGGCCTTGCAACTGAGTCCAAAGCCCTAAAACCTAGCATCTAAGGAATTGACCTGTGAATGGGATCTATTAGCCAACAGCCTAAACCTAATGTGTTGGGACTAAGATGTAAACCTAAGGCCTTGCAACTCAGCCCAAAGCCCTAAAACCTAGCAGCTAAGGATTCGACCTGTGAATAGGGCCTATAAGCCAACAGCCTAGACCTAATGTGTTGGACCTATGATCTAAACCTAAGGCCTTACACCCGAGTCCAAAGCCCTACAACCTATCAGCTATGTTATGACCTGTGAATAAGGCCTTTTAGACAACAGCCTAAACCTAATGTGTTGGGACTAAGATGTAAGCCTAAGACCTTGCACCCGAGTCCAAAGCCCTAAAACCTAGCAGCTAAGGATTCGACCTGTGAATAGGGCCTATAAGCCAACAGCCTAGAACTAATGAATTAGACCTAAGATATAAACCTAAGGCCTTACATTGCACCCGAATCCAAAGTCCAAACACCTTAGACTAGACTAATTCCTTTAACCCCAGATCTAATTCCTAAGACCCAAGGCCTTAGACTTAAGACCTAAGAACCTACAAGGGGGCCGCGATTCACAGCCCCCCATGAATTGAGCAAACATTAGGCAACGAGGTCTTTTTTCTTTTATTATAAAATCATGATCAGAAATGGTTATCAGATTCTGATTGGAGTATTTGAAGACCAACCTCCTTCCATCTTACTCAAGACCTAAGGTCCTACCGCATGGACTTGACCCAAGACCTAAGGCTATACACCGTAGGCTTTAAGGTTCTTAGACCTAATACCGAGGCCAAAGAGTTAAGACCTGAACACTTACAAGGGGTCGCGTTTCACGACCCCCCTGAAAAGACACTGGTCTAGACCTAATACCTAAGGCCATACACCGTGGTCTAGGCTTTTAGGTTCTTAGACCAAAGACCTAAGGCCCCACACCATGGTCTAGACCCAAGATCTAAGGCCTGTGGTCTAGGCATTTAGGTTCTTAGCCTCTAGATCTAAGACCCGTAATCTAGGCCTTTAGGTTCTTGAATCCAAGACCCAGACCCTACATCATGGTCCAGACCCTAAACCTAAGGCCTGTGATCTAGATATCTAAGATTTTATCAAGACCTAAGGCCCTACACCATGGTCTAGACCTAAGATAGGCTTTCAATTTCTTATAACAAAGACTTAAGGCCCTACACCATGGTCTAAAACCAAGACCTAAGGTCCGTGGTCTAGGCTTTTAGGTTCTTATACCCAAGACCTAAGGTCCGTGGTGTAAGCTTTTAGGTTCTTATACCCAAGACCTAATGCCCCACACCATGGTCTAGAACCAAGATCTAAGGTCCGTGGTCTAGGCTTTTAGGTTCTTATACACAAGACCTAAGGCCCTACACCATTGGCTAGAACCAAGACCTAAGGTCCGTGGTCTAGGCTTTTAGGTTCTTATACCCAAGACCTAAGACATTACACCAGGGTCTAGAACCAACACCAAAGATCCGTGGTCTAGGATTTTAGGTTCTTATTCCCAAGACCTAAGACCTTATACCAGAGTCTAGGACCAAGGTCTAAGGTCCGTGGACTAGACTTTTAGGTTCTTATACCAAAGGACCAAGGGCCAATACCAGGGTCTAGAAACAAGACCAAAGGTCCGTGGTCTAGGATTTTAGGTTCTTATTCCCAAGACCTAAAACCCTACACCAGAGTCTAGGACCAAGGTCTAAGGTCCGTGGTCTAGGCTTTTAGGTTCTTATGCCCAATGACTAAGGTCCTACACCAGGGTCTAGAACCAAGACCAAAGGTCCGTGGTCTAGGCTTTTAGGTTCTTATACCCAAGGACTAAGGCCTTACACCAGGGTCTAGAACCAAGACCAAAGGTCCGTGGTCTAGGATTTTAGGTTCTTATTCCCAAGGACTAAGGGCCAACACCAGGGTCTAGAACCAAGACCAAAGGTCCGTGGTCTAGACTTTTAGGTTCTTATACCCAAGGACTAAGGCCCTACACCAGGGTCTAGATCTAAGACTAAAGGTCCGTGGTCTAGGCTTTTAGGTTCTTATACACAAGACCTAAAGCCCTACACCAGGGTCTTGATCCAAGACTTGAGGCCTGTGGGCTAGGCAATTAGGTTCTTAGACTCAAGACCTAAGGACCCATGGTCTAGACCCAAGCCCTAAGGTCATACACCATGATCTAAACCCTAAGACTAAAGGCCTTACACCATGGTCTAGTACTCGGCTTCAACCGTGTGCAGTTGTATTTGTTTCATCCATACCTAGAGGAAAGTCAGCCAACAAGTTCTTCGGCCCAAGACCTAAGACCCACCAGCATGGTCTAGATCCTCAAGCCCTGAGACCATACACCATGGTTTAAGTCCTTAGACCCAATTTCTAATCCACCGTGGTTTAGATCCCCAAGACCTAAAGCTATACACCGTGGTCCTCAGGCTATACACCTTAAGGTTATACACATTATTCTTTGACCCATTTTCTAATCCACCGTGGTCTAGATCCCCAACACCCAAGGCTATACACGGTGTTCTATGTTCTTAGACCCAAATTCTAATTCCACCATGGTCTAGATCCCCAAGACCTAAGGCCATACACCGTGGTCTAAGTTCTGAGACCCAAATTCTAATTCCGCTATGGTCTGTATACCCAAGACCTAAGGCCCTACACCATGGTCTAGTATTCGTCTTAAACCGTGCGCGATTAACTGTGGTTGTTTCGGCTATAGCTAGAGGAAACTCGGCCTTTAAGTCCCTAGACGTAAGATCTAATGCCATACACCGTGATCTAGACCTAATACCTCATACCATACACCATGGTCTAGACCCAAGACCTAAGTCCCTACACCGTGGCCTAGTACTCTTCTTAAGCCGTTTGCAGTTATTACTGTTTCGTCTATACCTAGAGGGAAATTGGCCTTTTATGTTCTTAGACCTGAGACCTAAGCTTTTACACCATGGTCTAACACTTGTTTTAAGCCGTGTCAAGTTGTGGTTTTTCATCTATAGCTACAGGAAAGTCAATTCTTAAGCTCTTAGACCCTAAACCAAATGCCCTACACCTTGGTCTTTACCCAGCCCTTAACCCATCATGGTCTAGTACTTGTCTTAAAGTCGGGTTTTAACTTCTTAGACACAAGATCTAAGACCCTACACCATAGTCTAGTACTCGTATTAAAGTCGGTGATTACGTTTTTAGACCCAAGACCTAAGGTCCTACATCTTGGTTTAGACCCAAGACCTAAGGTCATACACCGTGGTCCAGTATTTGTCTTAATCTGTGTGCAGTTATTACTGTTTCGTCTATACCTAGAGGTAAATCGGCCTTTTATGTTCTTAGACCTGTGAACTAGGTTTTTACATCATGGTTTAATACTTGTCTTAAGCCGTGCGCAATCGTGGTTGTTTCATCCATAACTAGAGGAAAGTCGGCCTTTAAGTTCTTAGACCAAGGACCTGAGGCTCTATACCACGGTCCAGACCCAAGACCTAAGGGCATACACCGTGGTCCAGTACTTGTCTTAATCTGTGTGCAGTTATTACTGTCTCGTCTATACCTAGAGGAAAATCGGCCATTTATGTTCTTAGACCTCAGAGCTAAGGTTCACATTCATCACCCGATTTAAAAAAGGTTCGCAGACGTTAATTTAAAAAAAACATCGTCTACACATCGATTTTCAAAAACGATGTGTACACGTTAATTTTTAAAAACATCGTCTACAGATCGATTTTCAAAAACGATGTGTACACGTTAATTTTCAAAAACATCGTTTACACATCGATTTTAAAAATCGTCGTGACGGCTTAAGAAGAGTACTAGGCCACGGTGTAGGGACTTAGGTCTTGGGTCTAGACCATGGTGTATGGTATGAGGTATTAGGTCTAGATCACGGTGTATGGCATTAGATCTTACGTCTAGGGACTTAAAGGCCGAGTTTCCTCTAGCTATAGCCGAAACAACCACAGTTAATCGCGCACGGTTTAAGACGAATACTAGACCATGGTGTAGGGCCTTAGGTCTTGGGTATACAGACCATAGCGGAATTAGAATTTGGGTCTCAGAACTTAGACCACGGTGTATGGCCTTAGGTCTTGGGGATCTAGACCATGGTGGAATTAGAATTTGGGTCTAAGAACATAGAACACCGTGTATAGCCTTGGGTGTTGGGGATCTAGACCACGGTGGATTAGAAAATGGGTCAAAGAATAATGTGTATAACCTTAAGGTGTATAGCCTGAGGACCACGGTGTATAGCTTTAGGTCTTGGGGATCTAAACCACGGTGGATTAGAAATTGGGTCTAAGGACTTAAACCATGGTGTATGGTCTCAGGGCTTGAGGATCTAGACCATGCTGGTGGGTCTTAGGTCTTGGGCCGAAGAACTTGTTGGCTGACTTTCCTCTAGGTATGGATGAAACAAATACAACTGCACACGGTTGAAGCCGAGTACTAGACCATGGTGTAAGGCCTTTAGTCTTAGGGTTTAGATCATGGTGTATGACCTTAGGGCTTGGGTCTAGACCATGGGTCCTTAGGTCTTGAGTCTAAGAACCTAATTGCCTAGCCCACAGGCCTCAAGTCTTGGATCAAGACCCTGGTGTAGGGCTTTAGGTCTTGTGTATAAGAACCTAAAAGCCTAGACCACGGACCTTTAGTCTTAGATCTAGACCCTGGTGTAGGGCCTTAGTCCTTGGGTATAAGAACCTAAAAGTCTAGACCACGGACCTTTGGTCTTGGTTCTAGACCCTGGTATTGGCCCTTGGTCCTTTGGTATAAGAACCTAAAAGTCTAGTCCACGGACCTTAGACCTTGGTCCTAGACTCTGGTATAAGGTCTTAGGTCTTGGGAATAAGAACCTAAAATCCTAGACCACGGATCTTTGGTGTTGGTTCTAGACCCTGGTGTAATGTCTTAGGTCTTGGGTATAAGAACCTAAAAGCCTA
Source organism: Neoaliturus tenellus (assembly GCA_030545055.2). Lineage (NCBI taxonomy): Eukaryota > Metazoa > Arthropoda > Insecta > Hemiptera > Cicadellidae > Neoaliturus > Neoaliturus tenellus. The sequence goes on along the minus strand of CM061537.1, from coordinate 19,523,339 downwards.
GACCACGGACCTTAGGTCTTGGTTCTAGCCAATGGTGTAGGGCCTTAGGTCTTGTGTATAAGAACCTAAAAGCCTAGACCACGGACCTTAGATCTTGGTTCTAGACCATGGTGTGGGGCATTAGGTCTTGGGTATAAGAACCTAAAAGCTTACACCACGGACCTTAGGTCTTGGGTATAAGAACCTAAAAGCCTAGACCACGGACCTTAGGTCTTGGTTTTAGACCATGGTGTAGGGCCTTAAGTCTTTGTTATAAGAAATTGAAAGCCTATCTTAGGTCTAGACCATGGTGTAGGGCCTTAGGTCTTGATAAAATCTTAGATATCTAGATCACAGGCCTTAGGTTTAGGGTCTGGACCATGATGTAGGGTCTGGGTCTTGGATTCAAGAACCTAAAGGCCTAGATTACGGGTCTTAGATCTAGAGGCTAAGAACCTAAATGCCTAGACCACAGGCCTTAGATCTTGGGTCTAGACCATGGTGTGGGGCCTTAGGTCTTTGGTCTAAGAACCTAAAAGCCTAGACCACGGTGTATGGCCTTAGGTATTAGGTCTAGACCAGTGTCTTTTCAGGGGGGTCGTGAAACGCAACCCCTTGTAAGTGTTCAGGTCTTAACTCTTTGGCCTCGGTATTAGGTCTAAGAACCTTAAAGCCTACGGTGTATAGCCTTAGGTCTTGGGTCAAGTCCATGCGGTAGGACCTTAGGTCTTGAGTAAGATGGAAGGAGGTTGGTCTTCAAATACTCCAATCAGAATCTGATAACCATTTCTGATCATGATTTTATAATAAAAGAAAAAAGACCTCGTTGCCTAATGTTTGCTCAATTCATGGGGGGCTGTGAATCGCGGCCCCCTTGTAGGTTCTTAGGTCTTAAGTCTAAGGCTTTGGGTCTTAGGAATTAGATCTGGGGTTAAAGGAATTAGTCTAGTCTAAGGTGTTTGGACTTTGGATTCGGGTGCAATGTAAGGCCTTAGGTTTATATCTTAGGTCTAATTCATTAGTTCTAGGCTGTTGGCTTATAGGCCCTATTCACAGGTCGAATCCTTAGCTGCTAGGTTTTAGGGCTTTGGACTCGGGTGCAAGGTCTTAGGCTTACATCTTAGTCCCAACACATTAGGTTTAGGCTGTTGTCTAAAAGGCCTTATTCACAGGTCATAACATAGCTGATAGGTTGTAGGGCTTTGGACTCGGGTGTAAGGCCTTAGGTTTAGATCATAGGTCCAACACATTAGGTCTAGGCTGTTGGCTTATAGGCCCTATTCACAGGTCGAATCCTTAGCTGCTAGGTTTTAGGGCTTTGGGCTGAGTTGCAAGGCCTTAGGTTTACATCTTAGTCCCAACACATTAGGTTTAGGCTGTTGGCTAATAGATCCCATTCACAGGTCAATTCCTTAGATGCTAGGTTTTAGGGCTTTGGACTCAGTTGCAAGGCCTTAGGTTTACATCTTAGTCCCAACAACTTAGGTTTAGGCTGTTGGCAAATAGGCCCTATTCACAGGTCAAATCCTTATTTGCTAGGTTTTAGGGCTTTGGACTCAGGTGCAAGGCCTTGGGTTTACATCTTAGTGCCAACACATTAGGTTTAGGCTGTTGGCTAATAGGTACTATTCACAGGTCAAATCCTTAGCTGCTAGGTTTTAGGCCTTGGGTCTAAGGCCTTTAAGTCTAAGGCCTTGGGTCTATGGAATTAGATCGTTGGTCTAAGGATTAATTTTGGTCCAATGCATTTGGTCTTAGGAACCATGTGTAAGGCCTTAGGTTTAGGTTTTAGGTCCAACACATTAGGCCTAAGCTGATGGATAATAGGCCATATTCACAGGTCAAAGCCTTAGCTGCAAAGTTTTATGGGTTTGGACTCAGGTGTATGGCCTTAGGCTTAGACCTTAGGTGCCAACACATTAGGTCCTGGCTCGTGGCTAATAGGTCCTATTCACAGGTCAAAGCCTTAGCTGTTAGGTTTTAAGACTTTGGACTCAGGTGCAAGGCCTTAGGTTTACATCTTAGTCCCAACACATTAGGTTTAGGCTGTAGGCTAATAGGCCCTATTCACAGGTCAAATCCTTAGCTGAATGGTTTTAGGGCTTTGGACTCGGGTGTAAGGCCTTAGGTTTATATCAAAGGTCCAACACATTAGGTCTATGCTGTTGGCTAATAGGCCCTAATCACAGGTCAAATCCTTAGCTGCTAGGTTTTAGGGCTTTGAACTCAGGTGCAAGGCCTTAGGTTTACATCTTAGTGCCAACACATTAGGTGTAGGCTGTTGGCTAATAGGCCCTATTCACAGGTCAAATCCTTAGCTGCTAGGTATTAGGGCTTTGGACTCAGGTGCAAGGCCTTGTGTTTACATGTTAGTCCCAACACATTAGGTTTAGGCTGTTGGCTAATACACCCTATTCACAGGCCAAATCCTTAGCTGCTAGGTTTTGGGCTTTGCAGGACCATTTAAATACAATAGTCCCCACGCCGGACTATCCAAATACAATAGTCCCCATGCCGGACTATCTAAATTCAATAGTCCTCGCACAGGACCATCTAAATAATAGTCCTTATGTGGGACCATCTGAATTCAATAGCCCCCACGCCGGACTATTAAAATACAACAATCCCCACGCCGGATTATTTAAATAGAATAGTCTCCACACCGTACTATCTAAATTCAATAGTCCTCGCACAGGACCATCTAAATAATAGTCCTTACGCGGGACCATCTAAATTCAATAGTCCCCACGCCGGACTATCTATATTCAATAGTCCTCACGCAGGACCATCTAAATAATGGTCCTTATGCGGGACCGTCTAAATTCAATAGTCCCCACGCCGGACTATATAAATACAATTGTCCTCATAGGTCAAAATCTTGCTAGGTTTTAGGGCTTAAGTCTAAAGCCTTGGGTCTAAGGAATTAGATCTGAGGTGCAACACATTATGTCTAAGTTGGTGGCTTATTGGCCCTATTCATAGGGCAAATCCTTAGCTGCAAGGTTTTAGGGCTTTGGACTCAGATGCAAGGCCTTAGGTTTAGATCTTAGGTGCAACACATTAGGTCTAAGCTGGTGGCTAATTGGTCCTATTCAACGGTCAAAGCCTTAGCTGCTACGTTTCAGGGCTTTGGACTCAGGTGCAAGGCCTTAGATTTACGTCTTAGTCTCAACACATTAGGTTTAGGGTGTTGGCTAATAGGCACTATTCACAGGTCAAATCCTTAGCTGCTAGGTTTTAGGACCTAAGTCTAAGACCTTGGGTCTATGGAATTAGATCGTTGGTCTAAGGATTTAATTTGGTCCAAGGCATTTGGTCTTAGGAACCATGTGTAAGGCCTTAGGTTTAGAACTTAGGTCCAACACATTACGTCTAAGCTGGTGGCTAAAAGGCGATATTCACAGGTCAAAGCCTTAGCTGCTCGGTTTTAGGGCTTTGGACTCAGGTGCAAGGCCTTAGGTTTACATCTTAATGCCAACACATTAGGTCTATGCTGTTGCCTAATACACCCTATTCACATGTCAAATCCTTAGCTGCTAGGTTTTAGGGTTTGGACTGAGGTGCAAGGGCTTAGGTTTACATCTCAGTCCCAACATATTAGGTCTATGCTGTTGCCTAATAGGCCCTATTCACATGTCAAATCCTTAACTGCTAGGTTTTAGGGCTTTGGACTCAGGTGCAAGGGCTTAGGTTTACATCTTAGTCCCAACACATTAGGTCTAGGCTGTTGCCTAATAGGCCTTATTCACAGGTTAAAGCCTTATCTGCTAGGTTTTAGGGCATTGCACTCAGGTGCAAGGGCTTAGGTTTACATCTTAGTACCAAAACATTAGGTTTAGGCTGTTGGCTAATAGGCACTATTCACAGGTCAAAGCCTTAGGTGTTATGTTTTAAGGCTTTGAACTCAGGTGTAAGGCCTTAGGTTGAGATCTTAGGTGCAACACATTAGGTCTAAGCTGGTGGCTAATAGGCCCTTTTCACAGGTCAAAACCCTAGCTGCTAGGTTTAAAGGCTTGGTCAGGGCCTTGGGTCTAAGGAATAATATCTTACGTCTAAGGAATTAGTCTAGTCTAAGGTGTTTTGCACTAAGGTTTAAGGCATTAGGTTATGATCTTAGGTCCAACTCATTAGGTCTATGCCAATGGCTAATAGGTCCTCAAAGCCTAAGCAGCTAGGTTTGGTGTTTGGTCCCAGGTGTAAGGTCTTGGGTTAAGATCTTAGGTCCAACACATTCGGCATAATATAATAGCTAATAGGTCTCTTTTATAGGCTAAAGTGTTAGCTGCTAGGTTTGAGGGCTTTGGAATCATGTGTAAGGTCTTAGGTTTAGATCTTAGGTCCAACACATAAGCTGGTGGCTAATTGGTCCTATTCACAGGTCAAAGCTTTAGCTGCTAGGTTTTAGAGCTTTGGACTCAGGTATAAGACCTTAGGTTTAGATCTTAGGTACAGCTCATTAGGTCTAAGCTGGTGGCTAATAGTTCCTATTCACGGGTCATAGCTTTAGCTGCTAGGTTTTAGGGATTTGTAGGACCATTTGAATACAATAGTCCCCGGATCATTAAAATACAATAGTCCCCACGCCGGGCCATTTAAATACAATAGTCCCCATGCCGGACTACTTAAATAATAGTCCCCATGCCGGACTATTTAAATTCAACAGTCCTTGCACAGGACTAGTCCTCATGCAGCACCATCTAAATACAATAGCACGCTGGACTAGTCCCCACGCAGGGCCATCTAAATACGATAGCAAACGGACTAGTCCTTGTGTAGGACCATTTGAATACAATAGCAAGCGGGACTAGTCCTTGCGCCGGACTATCTAAATACAATAGTCCTTACACGGGACTAGTCCTTACGTAGGACTGTTAGGAAATTCGTACCATCTCATGGCGCAGTCACCCTCCTCTATCAGGTTTTTATCGGAATTCCTGAAAAGTGCTTTAAAATTGCCAAAAAGTGGGCCAAAATCACTCACATCTGGTTAAAAATAGGCCTGTAGGACTGTTAGGAAATTCGCAATTCTCGTAGTCCCTCATGGCCTCATCAATTTTTTATGCCTCGAAAATCCTTAAAAATGCTTTGAAATTGCCAAAAAGTAGGCAAAAAATCGCCGAAAATCGGCAAAAATCGCCGAAAATCGGTTAAAAATAGGTCTATAGGACTGTTAGGAAATTCGTCCTTCTCGTCCTTCCTCATGGCGTCGTATCGGCCCCTCCTTACTACTGCTACGTGAGTGTTTTACTATAAGATGATTTGTTAGAATGAGCATCCTTTTAAGAAATTTTATTTTAGTATTGCCAAAGGAAAACCATGTAATCAAATAATTACAACTTTTCTCTTTACCTTTCGTGTTTCTTTATTACATTGTTTATTCATCAGCCAAAGTTATTTTTAAGGCATTTATGAATTTATAATTTATCACTGTGTTGAAAACATTCGAATAAAAAATTCGTGGATTACAGTTTTTAACAGTATTTTTGTTACAGTTACTTTTTTACTCGTGCTTCGTCTATAAAATACTAAAAATTCAATAATAATATTATTATTATCATTTATTTTACTAAATCAATGAACAGGGTAATCTGCAATGAGAACAATTTCCTTAAGGCAAAAATAACATGCTGCTTAATAAAGAGCTACAAAACAATGAACAACGAAGTACACATTTGTAGTAATAAAATGTAATAAAACTTAATTATAGTTTATCCACTATAGTACTGTATGTTTTATGAGCCTATAACATCTTGCCTAACCCCAGAACTACCAGCAGTCTTGGTGTAGAGAGCAGTTTGGTGTACCAAGTTACGAGGCGACAGAAACTCACTTTTTGTTCCCAATATTAACTGCGTCTGTGTCTTTGTTTGCCAACGAATGAATCACCTGACGCCATTTCAATTATAAAAGCTGATTGACTTTTTAGTTGATGAAACGTTAATTTAGTTTTCGGAATGGTTTTCCCCGTAAGCAACAAACAGTGATCATTTTTGGTGATGTCGATTAATTTTTATTCTTTATTTATTACACGCATTTTAATAATAATAATAACATTTTATTGGAAATGCTAGAGCTAAGGGCCAAATAAAATTTAGTAGGCATATTTAGATTTTAGTTCGTTGAATCGTAAAAATGTCAACTATGTTTTTGTTAAAATTACGAAAACATTGTAATTAATTTTGCCTTAATATTAAGACTTAATTTTGGCAAAGTAACCAAATCACATTTAAAATCCACAGCTAGGAAGCATCAAAAGCACAGTTAAAAACTACTACGCACCAGCACAGTAAGCGCAGTATTAAAAACTATTTCAACTTATAACCTGGTTTAAGTAGATACTAGAGATCGCCCACTGGTCGAAATTCGACCAAAAATTCAGCTGATCTTGAGCCAATTAATTTTTAAATGTTTTATAAATGAAACATCTGTTTTTCCTTATTTCATAGCATTTGTTATTACAACAGCTGTCTTATGATTCAATCAATTAGATCGCGCCACAATCATCCTACACTCATCCCTCATTCATACTTGGCTTTAAACTACCTATTGAGTTAGGTCGCCATTTCAATAAAGGTAAGGTAAGGTATTAATTATCCTTCTCCCATAAGATTAACATTGAAAATTTGAAAGCCTGTAGGGCGTAGCCCCGTGGGCCATTGTGAATTAAAACGTGATTCTGCTCATCTACAGTACAGTATGCGCGGATTTCTCCTACGATGCACACAAGCTGAGAAAAAAGGAGGAAATGAAACATGCTTGCCTATTAATATATGGATTGAGTGCTACAAAGATACGAAAATTCGCTCCCTGGTGATTTTTTACATTTCACCCACTATTCCAGCTGTTCCCTTGGTAACCAGTCCTTTGTTTACAGTTTCCCATGTGGTATCTGCCATTTTGCCCACGCATATCTGATATTTTTATAGTAACCAATCTCAATATCACCTACCGTCAAATCAAAGTCGTAAAATATAATCAAACGAGGTGGCCCGTGCGCAAATTGCGCATTTAATTTTATGATTCTGTTTGAGTGAAACTTACCTATAGTACGTGAATGTTGATTATGAAATGACAGAGATCTATTTTTGTTTACTATGTGGCTTTTGAAATTCATCTGAATATAATCAGCTGTTAAATTACAATTCACATTAGAGAACTTGCGATAAAAGTTGGTCAACATTTTAAAGCGCCCTCTAAAAATGAATCAAAGGCTAGGGGGGAGAAGCCCGAAACAATATGACCTTTTTGATTGAGATTTGTCACTGCGGTACATCCTAAGCTTTAAAATGACACCTCAAACATAAAAATCGGTTCAGTAGGTCGAGAGAAAAAGGGACGTAACAGACAAAACCCTTATAGAAATAAGAATATAGATGTTCAAAGTAGAATAATATTATTTTTGAAGTTTGTTGCAACCAATCCGAATAGCTAAAACCGGTAACCATAGAAACGAGGGTAAATTATACGATGGTTACCAATGGAACAGCGGGAATCATGTTTTAAATGGCGCAATAACAACAAGAAAAAAGAGCTATCATGTGTTTATCACTCTATATATCTAGTTGAACCTCGTTATATGAAACGTATCATTTCCACTTGGTTTGTCGCCAATTGGTTTGCATGATGTTGTTAACATGCGTTGCAATCAGTGCCCCTTCGATTCGCGTCCGCTTTACGATGGTATTGTAACATTCGGTACAGACTGACGCATGTAAAAAAGCGAGTGGACCGCATCAAATGGATCACTGCCCCTGTAATGAACGCCATCATCGGACTATGATGATATTGTAACACTCAGTACAGACTGATGCATGTATAACAGCGAGTGGACCGCATCAAATGTGCCGCTGCCCCTGTAATGAACGCCACCATCGGACTACGATGATAATGTAACACTCAGTACAGACTGATGCATGTATAACAGCGAGTGGACCGCATCAAATGCATCACTGCCCCTGTAATGAACGCCACCATCGGACTATGATGATATTGTAACATTCAGTACAGACTGATGCATGTAAACCAGCGAGTGGACCGCATCAAATGCACCACTGCCCCTGTAATGAACGCCAGCATCAGACTATGATGATATTGTAACATTCAGTACAAACTGATGCATGTAAACCAGCGAGTGGACCGCATCAAATGCGCCGCTGCCCCTGTAATGAACGCCACCATCAGACTATGATCATAAAGTAATATTCATTACAGACTGATTCATGTAAACCAGCGAGTGGACCGCATCAAATGCACCACTGCCCCTGTAATGAACGCCACCATCGGACTATGATGTTATTGTAACATTCAGTACAGACTGATGCATGTAAAACAGCGAGTGGACCGCATCAAATGCACCGCTGCACCTGTAATGAACGCCACCATCAGACTATGATCATAAAGTAATATTCATTACAGACTGATTCATGTAAACCAGCGAGTGGACCGCATGAAATGCACCGCTGCACCTGTAATGAACGCCACCATCAGACTATGATCATAAAGTAATATTCATTACAGACTGATTCATGTAAACCAGCGAGTGGACCGCATCAAATGCACCACTGCCCCTGTAATGAACGCCACCATCGGACTATGATGTTATTGTAACATTCAGTACAGACTGATGCATGTAAAACAGCGAGTGGACCGCATCAAATGCACCGCTGCACCTGTAATGAACGCCACCATCAGACTATGATCATAAAGTAATATTCATTACAGACTGATTCATGTAAACCAGCGAGTGGACCGCATCAAATGCACCACTGCCCCTGTAATGAACGCCACCATCGGACTATGATGTTATTGTAACATTCAGTACAGACTGATGCATGTAAACCAGCGAGTGGACCGCATCAAATGCACCACTGCCCCTGTAATGAACGCCACCATCGGACTATGATGTTATTGTAACATTCAGTACAGACTGATGCATGTAAAACAGCGAGTGGACCGCATCAAATGCACCGCTGCACCTGTAATGAACGCCACCATCAGACTATGATCATAAAGTAATATTCATTACAGACTGATTCATGTAAACCAGCGAGTGGACCGCATCAAATGCACCACTGCCCCTGTAATGAACGCCACCATCGGACTATGATGTTATTGTAACATTCAGTACAGACTGATGCATGTATAACAGCGAGTGGACCGCATCAAATGCACCGCTGCACCTGTAATGAACGCCACCACCGGACTATGATGTTATTGTAACATTCAGTACAGACTGATGCATGTAAAACAGCGAGTGGACCGCATCAAATGTACCGCTGCACCTGTAATGAACGCCACCATCAGACTATGATCATAAAGTAATATTCATTACAGACTGATTCATGTAAACCAGCGAGTGGACCGCATCAAATGCACCACTGCCCCTGTAATGAACGCCACCATCGGACTATGATGTTATTGTAACATTCAGTACAGACTGATGCATGTAATCCAGCGAGTGGACCGCATCAAATGCACCACTGCCCCTGTAATGAACGCCACCATCGGACTATGATGTTATTGTAACATTCAGTACAGACTGATGCATGTAAAACAGCGAGTGGACCACATCAAATGAGCCGCTGCCCCTGTAATGAACGCCACCATCGGACTACGAGAAGGTTTTTTAGTGGGTAACCCCGTTTTTAGGGCAGTCCAACACTACAGGCTGGATATCTGTCTGCGTATTAGCATTTTTTCTGCCTGTCCATAAACAAATTATTAAAATGAAACTTCATAAATTACCTGTTATGGGTTTTTATATACTTAGATTAACAATTGTTAACGTATAATTATATCTATTTGTGACAAAACCAAACTGTACCTTTACTACTAGAAGCATTTGTGTAGGATGATAACAACTTTTAGACCGTAAATTTAAACGTAAATTTTATGGTTCACAGTTTTTTATTTCCTTCTGCAACAGAGGACCCGCCAGCCATCAATATATTGAAAAATGTCCAATGATAGAGTATACGATACACTGAACAACGCCGGTCTGGCAGGCTCTGGTATAAATCACTCACACTTTGAATTTCCTGCAGTCGACATTCGACCCTTCTGGAGAATTAAACCGTGCCACTCAACCATTTAGTGTTGTATGAGCCATTTTCCCACCATTGCTTTTAACCTCTTCATGTACGTACGTTCACACGAGGAATTTTTATAATGTATTCGTAGTAACCCTTTTCTAAAAATATTTTGAAACTCGAATATACGGTTTTTTATAAAATATGTTATAAAATCTTTTTTAGAAAATACTTGCAGCAAAACAAAATATCTATCTTAGGCGTTTTTACTTCTCACTCATATTTGAACTACGTCAACCTATTTAATTTTTCAATTTTTCTAAAACACGTTAGACTAATAATTGTCAAGTTTACCCTCAGCTATATTTTCTTAAAATAATTTTACAAATGTCAAGCATTTTATTTATGCAACAAAACGTTGTTTAGGTAAAAACCAATTTTATTTTACGTAGACTAAAAAAATTACTACAGAGAAAATTTCAAACACATTCATAAGTTAGACGAAGTACAGGAATTACAACAGTATTAAACAACAGTAACTACAGTTAATTATTAGTCGAATTTTATGTTTAGGCAACTCAATCGTTCTAAAGACATTCTTTGTAATCCTTTTTTAGAAGTATTAATTTTACTTATAAAATTACAAAATTTATCATGTTCAATTCCAGTTTGGTTCATCATTCATAAATTATTTGCAGCTAATTTATGGGCATTGAAAACACGAGGAGGCATTACAGTACATCGATTCCCTGACAGGATGGTGTTTATTTTTACTTCTCTTCACCATCCACGCGGTGATATAAAGAATCTCATCCAAGCCTGCCCCGGGATGCCAACTAACAAAAGACAGTGAAGCGCGTCTTGCATGTTTAATTTAGGGAGAGCATATAAAGAGGGGTGTTTACCTGCGTTGCTGTCTCGGTGAACGGGAAAGAGCCCTTATTATGGATGCTATTCTTGTCAGATTGAAATTTTTGTAATAAGTGTCTTGCTAATTACTTGTGATCCGTTGGTCTATTTGGTGAACACTTTTATTCAATACACTGTTTGTGTAGCCAAATTCAATTTTCTGAATCATCTACAAAATCACAATGAATCAAAAGTGTACTTACCACGTTATAACATTTGCTACAAAAACCATATTATGTCAAATTGCAAAACAAAATGTTGGCCAGGAAGTAAGTATTATGTTAATTGAGTGCTTTGAAGTAATCAATCATTATAAAAAAATGATAGCGTCCAATATGTATCTTCTTTGGAGGATAGAATAATTAGCACCAACTATATATAATAACATAGAAGATTTAATTTGGGGCTGAGTAACTAGCCAGCTTCCCCAACCTATCTTTCTATCTAAACTATCTATATGTTATAGGTTAAGCAATTTTTTTTAACACTTCTCCTCTCTGTTTTTTAACATTGGACCAATTGATGGGATCCTGTGAGGAAGGGTTGTATGGGGGCTGTGATAATGTCAAGGCAAGGCGAGGGAAGAGGGGTCTCATCAAATGGCATTGGCCAGGTCAGTTCACCTCATTGCAGCAGACTTGGGCTGTGATATTGTAGGTTACATTGGACCGATTGATGGGATACTGTGAGGAAGGGTTGTATGGGGGCTGTGATAATGTCAAGGCAAGGCGAGAAGACGAGGGGTCTCATCAAATGGCATTGGCCAGGTCAGTTCACCTCATTGCAGCAGACTTGAGCTGTGATATTGTAGGTTACATTGGACCGATTGATGGGATCCAGTGAGGAAGGGTTGTATGGTGGCTGTGATAATGTCAACTCAAGGAGAGAGGACGAGGGGTCTCATCAAACGGCATTGGCCAGGTCAGTTCACCTCATTGCAGCAGACTTGAGCTGTGATATTGTAGGTTACATTGGACCGATTGATGGGATCCAGTGAGGAAGGGTTGTATGGTGGCTGTGATAATGTCAAGGCAAGGAGAGAGGACGAGGGGTCTCATCAAACGGCATTGGCCAGGTCAGTTCACCTCATTGCAGCAGACTTGAGCTGTGATATTGTAGGGTAACATTGGCCCTATTGATAGGATCCTGTGAGGAAGGGTTGTATGGTGGCTGTGATAATGTCAAAGCAAGGCGAGAGGACGAGGGGTCTCATCAAATGGCTTTGGCCAGGTCAGTTCACCTCATTGCAGCAGACTTGAGCTGTGATATTGTATGTTACATTGGACCGATTGATGGGATCCTGTGAGGAAGGGTTGTATGGTGGCTGTGATAATGTCAAGACAAGGCGAGGGGACGAGGGGTCTCATCAAACGGCATTGGCCAGGTCAGTTCACCTCATTGCAGCAGACTTGAGCTGTGATATTGTAGGTTACATTGGACCGATTGATGGGATCCTGTAAGGAAGGGATGTATGGTGGCTGTGATAATGTCAAGGCAAGGCGAGAGGACGAGGGGTCTCATCAAACGGCATTGGCCAGGTCAGTTCACCTCATTGCAGCAGACTTGAGCTGTGATATTGTAGGGGAACATTGGACCGATTGATGGGATACTGTGAGGAAGGGTTGTATGGTGGCTGTGATAATGTCAAGGCAAGGCAAGTGGACGAGGGGTCTCATCAAACGGCATTGGCCAGGTCAGTTCACCTCATTGCAGCAGAATCGGGCTGTAATATTGTAGGTTACATTGGACCGATTGATGGGATACTGTGAGGAAGGGTTGTATCTGGGCTGTGATAATGTCAAGGCAAGGCGAGAGGACGAGAGGTCTCATCAAACGCCATTGGCCAGGTCAGTTCACCTCATTGACGCGGACTCGGGCTGTGATATTGTAGGTTACATTGGACCGATTGATGGGATACTGTAAGGAAGGGATGTATGGTGGCTGTGATAATGTCAAGGCAAGGCGAGAGGACGAGGGGTCTCATCAAACGGCATTGGCCGGTCAGTTCACCTCATTGCAGCGGACTCGGGCTGTGATATTGTAGGTTACATTGGACCGATTGATGGGATACTGTAAGGAAGGGTTGTATGGTGGCTGTGATAATGTTAAGGCAAGGCAAGAGGACGAGGGGTCTCATCAAACGGCATTGGCCAGGTCAGTTCACCTCATTGCAGCGGACTCGGGCTGTGATATTGTAGGTTACATTGGACCGATTGATGGGATACTGTAAGGAAGGGTTGTATGGTGGCTGTGATAATGTCAAGGCAAGGCGAGGGACGAAGGGTCTCATCAAACGGCATTGGCCAGGTCAGTTCACCTCATTAAAGCGGACTCGGGCTGTGTATTGTAGGTTACATTGGACTGATTGATGGGATACTGTGAGGAAGGGTTGTATGGTTTCTGTGATAATGTCAAGGCAAGGCGAGGGACAAGGGGTCTCATCAAACGGAACTAGCCGGGTCAGTTCACCTCATTGCAGCAGACTCGGGCTGTGATATTGTGGGTGACATTAGCCCGATTGATGGGATCCTGTGAGGAAGGGTTGTATGGTGGCGGTGACAATGTCAAGGCAAGGGGACAAAGGGTCTCTTCAGACTCCATTGGCCAGGGCAGTTCACCTCATTGCAGCAGACTCAGGCTGTGATATTGTAGGATACATTGGACCGATTGATAGGATACTGTAAGGGAGGGTTGTATGGTGGCTGTGATAATGTCAAGGCAAGGTGAGGGGACGAGAGGTCTTATCAAACGGAACTAGCCGGGTCAGTTCACCTCATTGCAGCAGACTCGGGCTGTGATATTGTGGGTGACATTGGCCCGATTGATGGGATACTGTGAGGAAGGGTTGTATGGTGGCTGTGATAATGTCAAGGCAAGGAGAGGGGACGAGGGGTCTTATCAAACGGCAGCCGTGTCAGTTCCCCTCATTGCAGCAGACTCAGGCTGTGATATTGTAGGTTACATTGGACCGATTGATAGAATCCTGTGAGAAAGGGTTGTATGGTGGCTGTGATAATGTCAAGGCAAGGCGAGAGGACGAGGGGTCTCATCAAACGGCATTGGCCAGGTCAGTTCACCTCATTGCAGCAGACTTGAGCTGTGATATTGTAGGTTACATTGGCCCTATTGATAGGATCCTGTGAGGAAGGGTTGTATGGTGGCTGTGATAATGTCAAAGCAAGGCGAGAGGACGAGGGGTCTCATCAAATGGCTTTGGCCAGGTCAGTTCACCTCATTGCAGCAGACTTGAGCTGTGATATTGTATGTTACATTGGACCGATTGATGGGATCCTGTGAGGAAGGGTTGTATGGTGGCTGTGATAATGTCAAGACAAGGCGAGGGGACGAGGGGTCTCATCAAACGGCATTGGCCAGGTCAGTTCACCTCAGTGCAGCAGACTCGGGCTGTAATATTGTAGGTTACATTGGACCGAATGATGGGATACTATGAGGAAGTGTTGTATCTGGGCTGTGATAATGTCAAGGCAAGGCGAGAGGACGAGGGGTCTCATCAAACGCCATTGGCCAGGTCAGTTCACCTCATTAGAGCGGACTCGGGCTGTGATATTGTAGGTTACATTGGACCGATTGATGGGATACTGTGAGTAAGGGTTGTATGGGGGTGTGATAATGTCAAGGCAAGGCGAGAGGACGAGGGGTCTCATCAAACGGCATTGGCCAGGTCAGTTCACCACATTGCAGCGGACTCGGGCTGTGATATTGTAGGTTACATTGGACCGATTGATGGGATACTGTAAGGAAGGGTTGTATGGTGGCTGTGATAATGTCAAGGCAACGCGAGGGACGAAATGTCTCTTCAAACGGCATTGGCCAGGTCAGTTCACCTCATTGCAGCGGACTCGGGCTGTGATATTGTAGGTTACATTGGACCGATTGATGGGATACTGTGAGGAAGGTTTGTATGGTTTCTGTGATAATGTCAAGGCAAGGCGAGGGACGAGGGGTCTCATCAAACGGCATTGGCCGGGTCAGTTCCCATCATTGCAGTAGACTCGGACTGTGATATTGTAGGTTACATTGGACCGATTGATAGGATACTGTGAGGAAGGGTTGTATAGTGGCTGTGATAATGTTAAGGCAAGGCGAGGGACGAGGGGTCTCATCAAACGGCACTAGCCGGGTCAGTTCACCTCATTGCAGCAGACTAGGGCTGTGATATTGTAGGTTACATTGGACCGATTGATGGGATCCTGTGAGGAAGGGTTGTATGGTGGCGGTGATAATGTCAAGGCAAGGCGAGGGGACGAGGGGTCTCATCAAACGCCATTGGCCAGGTCAGTTCACCTCTTTGCAGCAGACTAGGGCTTTGATATTGTAGGTGACATTGGACCGATTGATGGAATCCTGTGAGGAAGGGTTGTATGGTGGCTGTGATAATGTCAAGGCAAGGCGAGGGACGAGGGGTCTCATCAAACGGCATTGGCCATGTCAGTTCACTTCATTAAAGCGGACTCGGGCTGTGTATTGTAGGTTACATTGGACCGATTGATGGGATAGTGTGAGGAAGGGTTGTATGGTGGCTGTGATAATGTAAAGGCAAGGCGAGAGGACGAGGGGTCTTATCAAACGGCATTGGCCGGGTCAGTTTCCATCATTGACTCATCATCAGTAGACTCGGGCTGTGATATTGTAGGTTACATTGGACTGATTGATGGGATACTGTGAGGAAGGGTTGTATGGTTTCTGTGATAATGTCAAGGCAAGGCGAGGGGCGAGGGGTCTCATCAAACGGAACTAGCCGGGTCAGTTCACCTCATTGCAGCAGACTCAGGCTGTGATATTGTAGGTGACATTGGCCCGATTGATGGGATACTGTGACTAAGGATTGTATGGTGGCTGTGATAATGTCAAGGCAAGGCGAGGGGACGAGGGGTCTCATCAAACGGCATTGGCCAGGTCAGTTCACCTCATTGCAGCAGATTCGGGCTGTGATATTGTAGGTGACATTGTACCGATTGATGGGATACTGTGAGGAAGGGTTGTGTGGTGGCTGTGATAATGTCAGAGCAAGGAGAGGGGTCGAGGGGTCTTATCAAACGGCAGCCGGGTCAGTTCCCCTCATTGCAGTAGACTCGGGCTGTGATATTGTAGGTTACATTGGACCGATTAATGGGATACTGTGAGGGAGGGTTGTATGGTGGCTGTGATAATGTCAAGGCAAGGGGAGGGGACGAGAGGTCTCATCAAACGGCATTGGCCGGGTACAGTTCAAGACATTGCAGCAGACTTGGGCTGTGATATTGTAGGTTACATGGGACCGATTGATAGGATCCTGTGAGGAAGGGTTGTATGGTGGCTGTGATAATGTCAAGGCAAGGCGAGAGGACGAGGGGTCTCATCAAATGGCATTGGCCAGGTCAGTTCACCTCATTGCAGCAGACTTGAGCTGTGATATTGTATGTTACATTGGACCGATTGATGGGATCCTGTGAGGAAGGGTTGTATGGTTTCTGTGATAATGTCAAGGCAAGGCGAGGAACGAGGGGTCTCATCAAACGGAACTAGCCGTGTCAGTTCACCTCATTGCAGCAGACTCGGGCTGTGATATTGTGGGTGACATTGGCCCGATTCATGGGATCCTGTGAGGAAGGGTTGTATGGTTTCTGTGATAATGTCAAGGCAAGGGGACAAGGGGTCTCTTCAGACGCCATTGGCCAGGGCAGTTCACCTCATTGCAGCAGACTCAGGCTGTGATATTGTAGGTAACATTGGCCCGATTGATAGGATACTGTGACTAAGGATTGTATGGTGGCTGTGATAATGTCAAGGCAAGGCGAGGGGACGAGGGGTCTCATCAAACGGCATTGGCCAGGTCAGTTCACCTCATTGCAGCAGATTCGGGCTGTGATATTGTAGGTGACATTGTACCGATTGATGGGATACTAGGAGGAAGGGTTGAATGGTGGCTGTGATAATGTCAAGGCAAGGAGAGGGGACGAGGTCCTTATCAAACGGCATTGGCCGGGTCAGTTCCCCTCATTGCAGTAGACTCGGGCTGTGATATTGTAGGTTACATTGGACCAATTGATGGGATACTGTGAGGGAGGGTTGTATGGTGGCTGTGATAATGTCAAGGCAAGGTGAGGGGACGAGAGGTCTCATCAAACGGCAATGGCCGGGTCAGTTCAAGACATTGCAGCAGACTTGGGCTGTGATATTGTAGGTTACATTGGACTGATTGATGGGATCCTGTGAGGAAGGGTTGTATGGTGGCTGTGATAATGTCAAGGCAAGTAGAGAGGACAAGGGGTCTCATCGAACGGCATTGGCCAGGTCAGTTCACCTCATTGCAGCAGACTTGAGCTGTGATATTGTAGGTTACATTGGCCTGATTAATGGGATCCTGTGAGGAAGGGTTGTATGGTGGCTGTGATAATGTCAAGAGGCGAGAGGACGATTGGTCTCATCAAACGGCATTGGCCATGTCAGTTCACCTCATTGCAGCGGACTCGGGCTGTGATATTGTAAGTTACATTGGACCGATTGATGGGATACTGTAAGTAAGGGTTGTATGGGGGTGTGATAATGTTAAGGCAAGGCGAGAGGACGAGGTGTCTCATCAAACGGCATTGGCCAGGTTAGTTCACCTCATTGCAGCGGACTCGGGCTGTGATATTGTAGGTTACATTGGACCGATTGATGGGATACTGTAAGGAAGGGTTGTATGGTGGCTGTGATAATGTCAAGGCAACGCGAGGGACGAAGGGTCTCATCAAACGGCATTGGCCAGGTCAGTTCACCTCGTTGCAACGGACTCGGGTTGTGATATTGTAGGTTACATTGGACCGATTGATGGGATACTGTGAGGAAGGGTTGTATGGTTTCTGTGATAATGTCAAGGCGAGGCGAGGGACGAGGGGTCTCATCAAACGGCATTGGCCGGGTCAGTTCCCATCATTGCAGTAGACTCGGACTGTGATATTGTAGGTTACATTGGACCGATTGATGGGATACTGTGAAGAAGGGTTGTATGGTGGCTGTGATAATGTTAAGGCAAGGCGAGGGACGAGGGGTCTCATCAAACGGCACTAGCCGGGTCAGTTCACCTCATTGCAGCAGACTCGGGCTGTGATATTGTAGGTGACATTGGCCCGATTGATGGGATACTGTGACGAAGGGTTGTATGGTGGCTGTGATATTGTCAAGGCAAGGCGAGGGGACGAGGGGTTTCATCAAACGGCATTGGCCGGGTCAGTTCACCTCATTGCAGCAGACTAGGGCTGTGATATTGTAGGTGACATTGTACCGATTGATGGGATCCTGTGAGGAAGGGTTGTATGGTGGCTGTGATAATGTCAAGGCAAGGCGAGGGGACGAGGGGTCTCATCAAACGGCATTGGCTGGGTCAGTTCAACTCATTGCAGCAGACTTGGTCTGTGATATTGTAGGTGACATTGGACCGATTGATGGGATACTGTGAGGAAGTTTTGTATGGTGGCTGTGATAATGTCAAGGCAAGGTGAGGGGACGAGGGGTCTTATCAAACGGCATTGGCCGGGTCAGTTCCCATCATTGCAGTAGACTCGGACTGTGATATTGTAGGTTACATTGGACCGATTGATGGGATACTGTGAGGAAGGGTTGTATGGTGGCTGTGATAATGTTAAGGCAAGGCGAGGGACGAGGGGTCTCATCAAACGGCACTAGCCGGGTCAGTTCACTTCATTGCAGCAGACTTGAGCTGTGATATTGTAGGTGACATTGGCCCGATTGATGGGATACTGTGACTAAGGATTGTATAGTGGCTGTAATAATGTCAAGGCAAGGCGAGGGGACGAGGGGTCTCATCAAACGGCATTGGCCAGGTCAGTTCACCTCATTGCAGCAGATTCGGGCTGTGATATTGTAGGTGACATTGTACCGATTGATGGGATACTGTGAGGAAGGGTTGTGTGGTGGCTGTGATAATGTCAAGGCAAGGAGAGGGGACGAGGGGTCTTATCAAACGGCAGCCGGGTCAGTTCCCCTCATTGCAGTAGACTCGGGCAGTGATATTGTAGGTTACATTGGCCCGATTGATGGGATCCTGTGAGGAAGGGTTGTATGGTGGCTGTGATAATGTCAAGGCAAGGCGAGAGGACGAGGGGTCTCATCAAATGGCATTGGCCAGGTCAGTTCCCCTCATTGCAGCAGACTTGAGCTGTGATATTGTATGTTACATTGGACCGATTGATGGGATCCTGTGAGGAAGGGTTGTATGGTTTCTGGTATAATGTCAAGGCAAGGCAAGGGACGAGGGGTCTCATCAAACGGAACTAGCCGGGTCAGTTCACCTCATTGCAGCAGTCTCGGGCTGTGATATTGTGGGTGACATTGGCCCGATTGATGGGATCCTGTGAGGAAGGGTTGTATGGTGGCGGTGATAATGTCAAGGCAAGGGGACAAGGGGTCTCTTCAGACGCCATTGGCCAGGGCAGTTCACCTCGTTGCAGCAGACTCAGGCTGTGATATTGTAGGTGACATTGGCCCGATTGATGGGATACTGTGACTAAGGATTGTATGGTGGCTGTGATAATGTCAAGGCAAGGCGAGTGGACGAGGGGTCTTATCAAACGGCATTGGCCAGGTCAGTTCACCTCATTGCAGCAGATTCGGGCTGTGATATTGTAGGTGACATTGTACCGATTGATGAGATACTGTGAGGAAGGGTTGTATGGTGGCTGTGATAATGTCAAGGCAAGGAGAGGGGACGAGGGGTCTTATCAAACGGCAGCCGGGTCAGTTCCCCTCATTGCAGTAGACTTGGACTGTGATATTGTAGGTTACATTGGACCAATTGATGGGATACTGTGAGGGAGGGTTGTATGGTGGCTGTGATAATGTCAAGGCAAGGTGAGGGCACGAGAGGTCTCATCAAACGGCATTGGCCGGGTCAGTTCAAGACATTGCAGCAGACTTGGGCTGTGATATTGTAGGTTTTATTGGACCGATTGATGGGATCCTGTGAGGAAGGGTTGTATGGTGGCTGTGATAATGTCAAGGCAAGGCGAGAGGACGAAGGGTCTCATCGAACGGCATTGTCCAGGTCAGTTCACCTTATTGCAGCAGACTTGAGCTGTGATATTGTAGGTTAGATGGGCCCGATTGATGGGATCCTGTGAGGAAGGGTTGTATGATGGCTGTGATAATGTCAAGGCAAGGCGAGAGGACGAGGGGTCTCATCAAATGGCATTGGCCAGACCAGTTCACCTCATTGCAGCAGACTTGAGCTGTGATATTGTATGTTACATTGGACCGATTGATGGGATCCTGTGAGGAAGGGTTGTATGGTGGCTGTGATAATGTCAAGGCAAGGCGAGAGGACGATTGGTCTCATCAAACGGCATTGGCCAGGTCAGTTCACCTCATTGCAGCGGACTCGGGCTGTGATATTGTAGGTTACATTGGACCGATTGATGGGATACTGTGAGTAAGGGTTGTATCTGGGCTGTGATAATGTCAAGGCAAGGCGAGAGGACGAGGGGTCTCATCAAACGGCATTGGCCAGGTCAGTTCACCTCATTGCAGCGGACTCGGGCTGTGATATTGTAGGTTACATTGGACCGATTGATAAGATACTGTAAGGAAGAGTTTTATGGTGGCTGTGATAATGTCAAGGCAACGCGAGGGACGAAGGGTCTCATCAAACGGCATTGGCCAGGTCAGTTCAACTCATTGCAACGGACTCGGGCTGTGATATTGTAGGTTACATTGGACAGATTGATGGGATACTGTGAGGAAGGGTTGTATGGATGCTGTGATATTGTCAAGGCAGGGCGAGGGGACGAGGGGTCTCATCAAACGGCATTGGCCGGGTCAGTTCCCATCATTGCAGTAGACTCGGACTGTGATATTGTAGGTTACATTGGACCGATTGATGGGATACTGTGAGGAAGTTTTGTATGGTGGCTGTGATAATGTCAAGGCAAGGCGAGGGGACGAGGGGTCTCATCAAACGGCATTGGCCGGGTCAGTTCCCATCATTGCAGTAGACTCGGGCTGTGATATTGTAGGTTACATTGGACAGATTGATGGGATACTGTGAGGAAGGGTTGTATGGATGCTGTGATATTGTCAAGGCAAGGCGAGGGGACGAGGGGTCTCATCAAACGGCATTGGCCGGGTCAGTTCACCTCATTGCAGTAGACTCGGGCTGTGATATTGTAGGTTACATTGGACAGATTGATGGGATACTGTGAGGAAGGGTTGTATGGATGCTGTGATATTGTCAAGGCAAGGCGAGGGGACGAGGGGTCTCATCAAACGGCATTGGCCGGGTCAGTTCACCTCATTGCAGTAGACTCGGGCTGTGATATTGTAGGTTACATTGGACAGATTGATGGGATACTGTGAGGAAGGGTTGTATGGATGCTGTGATATTGTCAAGGCAGGGCGAGGGGACGAGGGGTCTCATCAAACGGCATTGGCCGGGTCAGTTCACCTCATTGCAGCAGACTAGGGCTGTGATATTGTAGGTTACATTGGACCGATTGATGGGATCCTGTGAGGAAGGGTTGTATGGTGGCTGTGATAATGTCAAGGCAAGGCGAGGGGACGAGGGGTCTCATCAAACGGCATTGGCCGGGTCAGTACAACTCAGTGCAGCAGACTCGGGCTGTGATATTGTAGGTGACATTGGACCGATTGATGGGATACTGTGAGGAAGTTTTGTATGGTGGCTGTGATAATGTTAAGGCAAGGTGAGGGGACGAGGGGTCTTATCAAACGGCATTGGCCGGGTCAGTTCCCATCATTGCAGTAGACTCGGACTGTGATATTGTAGGTTACATTGGACCGATTGATGGGATACTGTGAGGGAGGGTTGTATGGTGGCTGTGATAATGTCAAGGCAAGGTGAGGGGACGAGAGGTCTCATCAAACGGCATTGGCCGGGTCAGTTCAAGACATTGCAGCAGACTTGGGCTGTGATATTGTAGGTTTTATTGGACCGATTGATGGGATCCTGTGAGGAAGGGTTGTATGGTGGCTGTGATAATGTCAAGGCAAGGCGAGAGGACGAAGGGTCTCATCGAACGGCATTGTCCAGGTCAGTTCACCTTATTGCAGCAGACTTGAGCTGTGATATTGTAGGTTAGATGGGCCCGATTGATGGGATCCTGTGAGGAAGGGTTGTATGATGGCTGTGATAATGTCAAGGCAAGGCGAGAGGACGAGGGGTCTCATCAAATGGCATTGGCCAGACCAGTTCACCTCATTGCAGCAGACTTGAGCTGTGATATTGTATGTTACATTGGACCGATTGATGGGATCCTGTGAGGAAGGGTTGTATGGTGGCTGTGATAATGTCAAGGCAAGGCGAGAGGACGATTGGTCTCATCAAACGGCATTGGCCAGGTCAGTTCACCTCATTGCAGCGGACTCGGGCTGTGATATTGTAGGTTACATTGGACCGATTGATGGGATACTGTGAGTAAGGGTTGTATCTGGGCTGTGATAATGTCAAGGCAAGGCGAGAGGACGAGGGGTCTCATCAAACGGCATTGGCCAGGTCAGTTCACCTCATTGCAGCGGACTCGGGCTGTGATATTGTAGGTTACATTGGACCGATTGATAAGATACTGTAAGGAAGAGTTTTATGGTGGCTGTGATAATGTCAAGGCAACGCGAGGGACGAAGGGTCTCATCAAACGGCATTGGCCAGGTCAGTTCACCTCATTGCAACGGACTCGGGCTGTGATATTGTAGGTTACATTGGACAGATTGATGGGATACTGTGAGGAAGGGTTGTATGGATGCTGTGATATTGTCAAGGCAGGGCGAGGGGACGAGGGGTCTCATCAAACGGCATTGGCCGGGTCAGTTCCCATCATTGCAGTAGACTCGGACTGTGATATTGTAGGTTACATTGGACCGATTGATGGGATACTGTGAGGAAGTTTTGTATGGTGGCTGTGATAATGTCAAGGCAAGGCGAGGGGACGAGGGGTCTCATCAAACGGCATTGGCCGGGTCAGTTCCCATCATTGCAGTAGACTCGGGCTGTGATATTGTAGGTTACATTGGACAGATTGATGGGATACTGTGAGGAAGGGTTGTATGGATGCTGTGATATTGTCAAGGCAAGGCGAGGGGACGAGGGGTCTCATCAAACGGCATTGGCCGGGTCAGTTCACCTCATTGCAGTAGACTCGGGCTGTGATATTGTAGGTTACATTGGACAGATTGATGGGATACTGTGAGGAAGGGTTGTATGGATGCTGTGATATTGTCAAGGCAAGGCGAGGGGACGAGGGGTCTCATCAAACGGCATTGGCCGGGTCAGTTCACCTCATTGCAGTAGACTCGGGCTGTGATATTGTAGGTTACATTGGACAGATTGATGGGATACTGTGAGGAAGGGTTGTATGGATGCTGTGATATTGTCAAGGCAGGGCGAGGGGACGAGGGGTCTCATCAAACGGCATTGGCCGGGTCAGTTCACCTCATTGCAGCAGACTAGGGCTGTGATATTGTAGGTTACATTGGACCGATTGATGGGATCCTGTGAGGAAGGGTTGTATGGTGGCTGTGATAATGTCAAGGCAAGGCGAGGGGACGAGGGGTCTCATCAAACGGCATTGGCCGGGTCAGTACAACTCAGTGCAGCAGACTCGGGCTGTGATATTGTAGGTGACATTGGACCGATTGATGGGATACTGTGAGGAAGTTTTGTATGGTGGCTGTGATAATGTTAAGGCAAGGTGAGGGGACGAGGGGTCTTATCAAACGGCATTGGCCGGGTCAGTTCCCATCATTGCAGTAGACTCGGACTGTGATATTGTAGGTTACATTGGACCGATTGATGGGATACTGTGAGGAAGGGTTGTATGGTGGCTGTGATAATGTTAAGGCAAGGCGAGGGACGAGGGGTCTCATCAAACGGCACTAGCC
Organism: Neoaliturus tenellus; assembly: GCA_030545055.2. Taxonomy (NCBI): domain Eukaryota; kingdom Metazoa; phylum Arthropoda; class Insecta; order Hemiptera; family Cicadellidae; genus Neoaliturus; species Neoaliturus tenellus. The sequence continues at coordinate 19,499,532 of CM061537.1, read as the reverse complement.
GGGTCAGTTCACCTCATTGCAGCAGACTCGGGCTGTGATATTGTAGGTGACATTGGCCCGATTGATGGGATACTGTGAGGAAGGGTTGTATGGTGGCTGTGATAATGTCAAGGCAAGGCGAGGGGACGAGGGGTCTCATCAAACGGCATTGGCCGGGTCAGTTCACCTCATTGCAGCAGACTAGGGCTGTGATATTGTGGGTTACATTGGACCAATTGATGGGATACTGTGAGGGAGGGTTGTACGGTGGCTGTGATAATGTCAAGGCAAGGTGAGGGGACGAGAGGTCTCATCAAACGGCATTGGCCGGGTCAGTTCAAGACATTGCAGCAGACTTGGTCTGTGATATTGTAGGTTACATTGGACCGATTGATGGGATCCTGTGAGGAAGGGTTGTATGGTGGCTGTGATAATGTCAATGCAAGGCGAGAGGACGATTGGTCTCATCAAACAGCATTGGCCAGGTCAGTTCACCTCATTGCAGCGTACTCGGGCTGTGATATTGTAGGTTACATTGGACCGATTGATGGGATACTGTGAGGAAGGGTTGTATGGATGCTGTGATATTGTCAAGGCAAGGCGAGGGGACGAGGGGTCTCATCAAACGGCATTGGCCGGGTCAGTTCACCTCATTGCAGCAGACTAGGGCTGTGATAATGTAGGTTACATTGGACCGATTGATGGGATACTGTGAGGAAGGGTTGTATGGATGCTGTGATATTGTCAAGGCAAGGCGAGGGGACGAGGGGTCTCATCAAACGGCATTGGCCGGGTCAGTTCACCTCATTGCAGCAGACTAGGGCTGTGATAATGTAGGTTACATTGGACCGATTGATGGGATCCTGTGAGGAAGGGTTGTATGGTGGCGGTGATAATGTCAAGGCAAGGCGAGGGGACGAGGGGTCTCATCAAACGGCATTGGCCGGGTCAGTTCAAGACATTGCAGCAGACTTGGGCTGTGATATTGTAGGTTTTATTGGACCGATTGATGGGATCCTGTGAGGAAGGGTTGTATGGTGGCTGTGATAATGTCAAGGCAAGGCGAGAGGACGAAGGGTCTCATCGAACGGCATTGGCCAGGTCAGTTCACCTTATTGCAGCAGACTTGAGCTGTGATATTGTAGGTTAGATGGGCCCGATTGATGGGATCCTGTGAGGAAGGGTTGTATGATGGCTGTGATAATGTCAAGGCAAGGCGAGAGGACGAGGGGTCTCATCAAATGGCATTGGCCAGACCAGTTCACCTCATTGCAGCAGACTTGAGCTGTGATATTGTATGTTACATTGGACCGATTGATGGGATCCTGTGAGGAAGGGTTGTATGGTGGCTGTGATAATGTCAATGCAAGGCGAGAGGACGATTGGTCTCATCAAACAGCATTGGCCAGGTCAGTTCACCTCATTGCAGCGTACTCGGGCTGTGATATTGTAGGTTACATTGGACCGATTGATGGGATACTGTGAGGAAGGGTTGTATGGATGCTGTGATATTGTCAAGGCAAGGCGAGGGGACGAGGGGTCTCATCAAACGGCATTGGCCGGGTCAGTTCACCTCATTGCAGCAGACTAGGGCTGTGATAATGTAGGTTACATTGGACCGATTGATGGGATACTGTGAGGAAGGGTTGTATGGATGCTGTGATATTGTCAAGGCAAGGCGAGGGGACGAGGGGTCTCATCAAACGGCATTGGCCGGGTCAGTTCACCTCATTGCAGCAGACTAGGGCTGTGATAATGTAGGTTACATTGGACCGATTGATGGGATCCTGTGAGGAAGGGTTGTATGGTGGCGGTGATAATGTCAAGGCAAGGCGAGGGGACGAGGGGTCTCATCAAACGGCATTGGCCGGGTCAGTTCAAGACATTGCAGCAGACTTGGGCTGTGATATTGTAGGTTTTATTGGACCGATTGATGGGATCCTGTGAGGAAGGGTTGTATGGTGGCTGTGATAATGTCAAGGCAAGGCGAGAGGACGAAGGGTCTCATCGAACGGCATTGGCCAGGTCAGTTCACCTTATTGCAGCAGACTTGAGCTGTGATATTGTAGGTTAGATGGGCCCGATTGATGGGATCCTGTGAGGAAGGGTTGTATGATGGCTGTGATAATGTCAAGGCAAGGCGAGAGGACGAGGGGTCTCATCAAATGGCATTGGCCAGACCAGTTCACCTCATTGCAGCAGACTTGAGCTGTGATATTGTATGTTACATTGGACCGATTGATGGGATCCTGTGAGGAAGGGTTGTATGGTGGCTGTGATAATGTCAAGGCAAGGCGAGAGGACGATTGGTCTCATCAAACGGCATTGGCCAGGTCAGTTCACCTCATTGCAGCGGACTCGGGCTGTGATATTGTAGGTTACATTGGACCGATTGATGGGATACTGTGAGTAAGGGTTGTATCTGGGCTGTGATAATGTCAAGGCAAGGCGAGAGGACGAGGGGTCTCATCAAACGGCATTGGCCAGGTCAGTTCACCTCATTGCAGCGGACTCGGGCTGTGATATTGTAGGTTACATTGGACCGATTGATAAGATACTGTAAGGAAGAGTTTTATGGTGGCTGTGATAATGTCAAGGCAACGCGAGGGACGAAGGGTCTCATCAAACGGCATTGGCCAGGTCAGTTCACCTCATTGCAACGGACTCGGGCTGTGATATTGTAGGTTACATTGGACAGATTGATGGGATACTGTGAGGAAGGGTTGTATGGATGCTGTGATATTGTCAAGGCAGGGCGAGGGGACGAGGGGTCTCATCAAACGGCATTGGCCGGGTCAGTTCCCATCATTGCAGTAGACTCGGACTGTGATATTGTAGGTTACATTGGACCGATTGATGGGATACTGTGAGGAAGTTTTGTATGGTGGCTGTGATAATGTCAAGGCAAGGCGAGGGGACGAGGGGTCTCATCAAACGGCATTGGCCGGGTCAGTTCCCATCATTGCAGTAGACTCGGGCTGTGATATTGTAGGTTACATTGGACAGATTGATGGGATACTGTGAGGAAGGGTTGTATGGATGCTGTGATATTGTCAAGGCAAGGCGAGGGGACGAGGGGTCTCATCAAACGGCATTGGCCGGGTCAGTTCACCTCATTGCAGTAGACTCGGGCTGTGATATTGTAGGTTACATTGGACAGATTGATGGGATACTGTGAGGAAGGGTTGTATGGATGCTGTGATATTGTCAAGGCAAGGCGAGGGGACGAGGGGTCTCATCAAACGGCATTGGCCGGGTCAGTTCACCTCATTGCAGTAGACTAGGGCTGTGATAATGTAGGTTACATTGGACCGATTGATGGGATACTGTGAGGAAGGGTTGTATGGATGCTGTGATATTGTCAAGGCAAGGCGAGGGGACGAGGGGTCTCATCAAACGGCATTGGCCGGGTCAGTTCACCTCATTGCAGCAGACTAGGGCTGTGATAATGTAGGTTACATTGGACCGATTGATGGGATACTGTGAGGAAGGGTTGTATGGATGCTGTGATATTGTCAAGGCAAGGCGAGGGGACGAGGGGTCTCATCAAACGGCATTGGCCGGGTCAGTTCACCTCATTGCAGCAGACTAGGGCTGTGATAATGTAGGTTACATTGGACCGATTGATGGGATCCTGTGAGGAAGGGTTGTATGGTGGCGGTGATAATGTCAAGGCAAGGCGAGGGGACGAGGGGTCTCATCAAACGGCATTGGCCGGGTCAGTTCAAGACATTGCAGCAGACTTGGGCTGTGATATTGTAGGTTTTATTGGACCGATTGATGGGATCCTGTGAGGAAGGGTTGTATGGTGGCTGTGATAATGTCAAGGCAAGGCGAGAGGACGAAGGGTCTCATCGAACGGCATTGTCCAGGTCAGTTCACCTTATTGCAGCAGACTTGAGCTGTGATATTGTAGGTTAGATGGGCCCGATTGATGGGATCCTGTGAGGAAGGGTTGTATGATGGCTGTGATAATGTCAAGGCAAGGCGAGAGGACGAGGGGTCTCATCAAATGGCATTGGCCAGACCAGTTCACCTCATTGCAGCAGACTTGAGCTGTGATATTGTATGTTACATTGGACCGATTGATGGGATCCTGTGAGGAAGGGTTGTATGGTGGCTGTGATAATGTCAAGGCAAGGCGAGAGGACGATTGGTCTCATCAAACGGCATTGGCCAGGTCAGTTCACCTCATTGCAGCGGACTCGGGCTGTGATATTGTAGGTTACATTGGACCGATTGATGGGATACTGTGAGTAAGGGTTGTATCTGGGCTGTGATAATGTCAAGGCAAGGCGAGAGGACGAGGGGTCTCATCAAACGGCATTGGCCAGGTCAGTTCACCTCATTGCAGCGGACTCGGGCTGTGATATTGTAGGTTACATTGGACCGATTGATAAGATACTGTAAGGAAGAGTTTTATGGTGGCTGTGATAATGTCAAGGCAACGCGAGGGACGAAGGGTCTCATCAAACGGCATTGGCCAGGTCAGTTCACCTCATTGCAACGGACTCGGGCTGTGATATTGTAGGTTACATTGGACAGATTGATGGGATACTGTGAGGAAGGGTTGTATGGATGCTGTGATATTGTCAAGGCAGGGCGAGGGGACGAGGGGTCTCATCAAACGGCATTGGCCGGGTCAGTTCCCATCATTGCAGTAGACTCGGACTGTGATATTGTAGGTTACATTGGACCGATTGATGGGATACTGTGAGGAAGTTTTGTATGGTGGCTGTGATAATGTCAAGGCAAGGCGAGGGGACGAGGGGTCTCATCAAACGGCATTGGCCGGGTCAGTTCCCATCATTGCAGTAGACTCGGGCTGTGATATTGTAGGTTACATTGGACAGATTGATGGGATACTGTGAGGAAGGGTTGTATGGATGCTGTGATATTGTCAAGGCAAGGCGAGGGGACGAGGGGTCTCATCAAACGGCATTGGCCGGGTCAGTTCACCTCATTGCAGTAGACTCGGGCTGTGATATTGTAGGTTACATTGGACAGATTGATGGGATACTGTGAGGAAGGGTTGTATGGATGCTGTGATATTGTCAAGGCAAGGCGAGGGGACGAGGGGTCTCATCAAACGGCATTGGCCGGGTCAGTTCACCTCATTGCAGTAGACTAGGGCTGTGATATTGTAGGTTACATTGGACAGATTGATGGGATACTGTGAGGAAGGGTTGTATGGATGCTGTGATATTGTCAAGGCAGGGCGAGGGGACGAGGGGTCTCATCAAACGGCATTGGCCGGGTCAGTTCACCTCATTGCAGCAGACTAGGGCTGTGATATTGTAGGTTACATTGGACCGATTGATGGGATCCTGTGAGGAAGGGTTGTATGGTGGCTGTGATAATGTCAAGGCAAGGCGAGGGGACGAGGGGTCTCATCAAACGGCATTGGCCGGGTCAGTACAACTCAGTGCAGCAGACTCGGGCTGTGATATTGTAGGTGACATTGGACCGATTGATGGGATACTGTGAGGAAGTTTTGTATGGTGGCTGTGATAATGTTAAGGCAAGGTGAGGGGACGAGGGGTCTTATCAAACGGCATTGGCCGGGTCAGTTCCCATCATTGCAGTAGACTCGGACTGTGATATTGTAGGTTACATTGGACCGATTGATGGGATACTGTGAGGAAGGGTTGTATGGTGGCTGTGATAATGTTAAGGCAAGGCGAGGGACGAGGGGTCTCATCAAACGGCACTAGCCGGGTCAGTTCACCTCATTGCAGCAGACTCGGGCTGTGATATTGTAGGTGACATTGGCCCGATTGATGGGATACTGTGAGGAAGGGTTGTATGGTGGCTGTGATAATGTCAAGGCAAGGCGAGGGGACGAGGGGTCTCATCAAACGGCATTGGCCGGGTCAGTTCACCTCATTGCAGCAGACTAGGGCTGTGATATTGTGGGTTACATTGGACCAATTGATGGGATACTGTGAGGGAGGGTTGTACGGTGGCTGTGATAATGTCAAGGCAAGGTGAGGGGACGAGAGGTCTCATCAAACGGCATTGGCCGGGTCAGTTCAAGACATTGCAGCAGACTTGGTCTGTGATATTGTAGGTTACATTGGACCGATTGATGGGATCCTGTGAGGAAGGGTTGTATGGTGGCTGTGATAATGTCAATGCAAGGCGAGAGGACGATTGGTCTCATCAAACAGCATTGGCCAGGTCAGTTCACCTCATTGCAGCGTACTCGGGCTGTGATATTGTAGGTTACATTGGACCGATTGATGGGATACTGTGAGGAAGGGTTGTATGGATGCTGTGATATTGTCAAGGCAAGGCGAGGGGACGAGGGGTCTCATCAAACGGCATTGGCCGGGTCAGTTCACCTCATTGCAGCAGACTAGGGCTGTGATAATGTAGGTTACATTGGACCGATTGATGGGATACTGTGAGGAAGGGTTGTATGGATGCTGTGATATTGTCAAGGCAAGGCGAGGGGACGAGGGGTCTCATCAAACGGCATTGGCCGGGTCAGTTCACCTCATTGCAGCAGACTAGGGCTGTGATAATGTAGGTTACATTGGACCGATTGATGGGATCCTGTGAGGAAGGGTTGTATGGTGGCGGTGATAATGTCAAGGCAAGGCGAGGGGACGAGGGGTCTCATCAAACGGCATTGGCCGGGTCAGTTCAAGACATTGCAGCAGACTTGGGCTGTGATATTGTAGGTTTTATTGGACCGATTGATGGGATCCTGTGAGGAAGGGTTGTATGGTGGCTGTGATAATGTCAAGGCAAGGCGAGAGGACGAAGGGTCTCATCGAACGGCATTGGCCAGGTCAGTTCACCTTATTGCAGCAGACTTGAGCTGTGATATTGTAGGTTAGATGGGCCCGATTGATGGGATCCTGTGAGGAAGGGTTGTATGATGGCTGTGATAATGTCAAGGCAAGGCGAGAGGACGAGGGGTCTCATCAAATGGCATTGGCCAGACCAGTTCACCTCATTGCAGCAGACTTGAGCTGTGATATTGTATGTTACATTGGACCGATTGATGGGATCCTGTGAGGAAGGGTTGTATGGTGGCTGTGATAATGTCAAGGCAAGGCGAGAGGACGATTGGTCTCATCAAACGGCATTGGCCAGGTCAGTTCACCTCATTGCAGCGGACTCGGGCTGTGATATTGTAGGTTACATTGGACCGATTGATGGGATACTGTGAGTAAGGGTTGTATCTGGGCTGTGATAATGTCAAGGCAAGGCGAGAGGACGAGGGGTCTCATCAAACGGCATTGGCCAGGTCAGTTCACCTCATTGCAGCGGACTCGGGCTGTGATATTGTAGGTTACATTGGACCGATTGATAAGATACTGTAAGGAAGAGTTTTATGGTGGCTGTGATAATGTCAAGGCAACGCGAGGGACGAAGGGTCTCATCAAACGGCATTGGCCAGGTCAGTTCACCTCATTGCAACGGACTCGGGCTGTGATATTGTAGGTTACATTGGACAGATTGATGGGATACTGTGAGGAAGGGTTGTATGGATGCTGTGATATTGTCAAGGCAGGGCGAGGGGACGAGGGGTCTCATCAAACGGCATTGGCCGGGTCAGTTCCCATCATTGCAGTAGACTCGGACTGTGATATTGTAGGTTACATTGGACCGATTGATGGGATACTGTGAGGAAGTTTTGTATGGTGGCTGTGATAATGTCAAGGCAAGGCGAGAGGACGAGGGGTCTCATCAAACGGCATTGGCCGGGTCAGTTCCCATCATTGCAGTAGACTCGGGCTGTGATATTGTAGGTTACATTGGACAGATTGATGGGATACTGTGAGGAAGGGTTGTATGGATGCTGTGATATTGTCAAGGCAAGGCGAGGGGACGAGGGGTCTCATCAAACGGCATTGGCCGGGTCAGTTCACCTCATTGCAGTAGACTCGGGCTGTGATATTGTAGGTTACATTGGACAGATTGATGGGATACTGTGAGGAAGGGTTGTATGGATGCTGTGATATTGTCAAGGCAGGGCGAGGGGACGAGGGGTCTCATCAAACGGCATTGGCCGGGTCAGTTCACCTCATTGCAGCAGACTAGGGCTGTGATATTGTAGGTTACATTGGACCGATTGATGGGATCCTGTGAGGAAGGGTTGTATGGTGGCTGTGATAATGTCAAGGCAAGGCGAGGGGACGAGGGGTCTCATCAAACGGCATTGGCCGGGTCAGTTCACCTCATTGCAGTAGACTCGGGCTGTGATATTGTAGGTTACATTGGACAGATTGATGGGATACTGTGAGGAAGGGTTGTATGGATGCTGTGATATTGTCAAGGCAGGGCGAGGGGACGAGGGGTCTCATCAAACGGCATTGGCCGGGTCAGTTCCCATCATTGCAGTAGACTCGGACTGTGATATTGTAGGTTACATTGGACCGATTGATGGGATACTGTGAGGAAGTTTTGTATGGTGGCTGTGATAATGTCAAGGCAAGGCGAGAGGACGAGGGGTCTCATCAAACGGCATTGGCCGGGTCAGTTCCCATCATTGCAGTAGACTCGGGCTGTGATATTGTAGGTTACATTGGACAGATTGATGGGATACTGTGAGGAAGGGTTGTATGGATGCTGTGATATTGTCAAGGCAAGGCGAGGGGACGAGGGGTCTCATCAAACGGCATTGGCCGGGTCAGTTCACCTCATTGCAGTAGACTCGGGCTGTGATATTGTAGGTTACATTGGACAGATTGATGGGATACTGTGAGGAAGGGTTGTATGGATGCTGTGATATTGTCAAGGCAGGGCGAGGGGACGAGGGGTCTCATCAAACGGCATTGGCCGGGTCAGTTCACCTCATTGCAGCAGACTAGGGCTGTGATATTGTAGGTTACATTGGACCGATTGATGGGATCCTGTGAGGAAGGGTTGTATGGTGGCTGTGATAATGTCAAGGCAAGGCGAGGGGACGAGGGGTCTCATCAAACGGCATTGGCCGGGTCAGTACAACTCAGTGCAGCAGACTCGGGCTGTGATATTGTAGGTGACATTGGACCGATTGATGGGATACTGTGAGGAAGTTTTGTATGGTGGCTGTGATAATGTTAAGGCAAGGTGAGGGGACGAGGGGTCTTATCAAACGGCATTGGCCGGGTCAGTTCCCATCATTGCAGTAGACTCGGACTGTGATATTGTAGGTTACATTGGACCGATTGATGGGATACTGTGAGGAAGGGTTGTATGGTGGCTGTGATAATGTTAAGGCAAGGCGAGGGACGAGGGGTCTCATCAAACGGCACTAGCCGGGTCAGTTCACCTCATTGCAGCAGACTCGGGCTGTGATATTGTAGGTGACATTGGCCCGATTGATGGGATACTGTGAGGAAGGGTTGTATGGTGGCTGTGATAATGTCAAGGCAAGGCGAGGGGACGAGGGGTCTCATCAAACGGCATTGGCCGGGTCAGTTCACCTCATTGCAGCAGACTAGGGCTGTGATATTGTAGGTTACATTGGACCAATTGATGGGATACTGTGAGGGAGGGTTGTACGGTGGCTGTGATAATGTCAAGGCAAGGTGAGGGGACGAGAGGTCTCATCAAACGGCATTGGCCGGGTCAGTTCAAGACATTGCAGCAGACTTGGTCTGTGATATTGTAGGTTACATTGGACCGATTGATGGGATCCTGTGAGGAAGGGTTGTATGGTGGCTGTGATAATGTCAATGCAAGGCGAGAGGACGATTGGTCTCATCAAACAGCATTGGCCAGGTCAGTTCACCTCATTGCAGCGTACTCGGGCTGTGATATTGTAGGTTACATTGGACCGATTGATGGGATACTGTGAGGAAGGGTTGTATGGTTTCTGTGATAATGTCAAGGCAAGGCGAGGGACGAGGGGTCTCATCAAACGGCATTGGCCGGGTCAGTTCCCATCATTGCAGTAGACTCGGACTGTGATATTGTAGGTTACATTGGACAGATTGATGGGATACTGTGAGGAAGGGTTGTATGGATGCTGTGATATTGTCAAGGCAAGGCGAGGGGACGAGGGGTCTCATCAAACGGCATTGGCCGGGTCAGTTCACCTCATTGCAGCAGACTAGGGCTGTGATAATGTAGGTTACATTGGACCGATTGATGGGATCCTGTGAGGAAGGGTTGTATGGTGGCGGTGATAATGTCAAGGCAAGGCGAGGGGACGAGGGGTCTCATCAAACGGCATTGGCCGGGTCAGTTCAAGACATTGCAGCAGACTTGGGCTGTGATATTGTAGGTTTTATTGGACCGATTGATGGGATCCTGTGAGGAAGGGTTGTATGGTAGCTGTGATAATGTCAAGGCAAGGCGAGAGGACGAAGGGTCTCATCGAACGGCATTGGCCAGGTCAGTTCACCTTATTGCAGCAGACTTGAGCTGTGATATTGTAGGTTAGATGGGCCCGAATGATGGGATCCTGTGAGGAAGGGTTGTATGATGGCTGTGATAATGTCAAGGCAAGGCGAGAGGACGAGGGGTCTCATCAAATGGCATTGGCCAGACCAGTTCACCTCATTGCAGCAGACTTGAGCTGTGATATTGTATGTTACATTGGACCGATTGATGGGATCCTGTGAGGAAGGGTTGTATGGTGGCTGTGATAATGTCAAGGCAAGGCGAGAGGACGATTGGTCTCATCAAACGGCATTGGCCAGGTCAGTTCACCTCATTGCAGCGGACTCGGGCTGTGATATTGTAGGTTACATTGGACCGATTGATGGGATACTGTGAGTAAGGGTTGTATCTGGGCTGTGATAATGTCAAGGCAAGGCGAGAGGACGAGGGGTCTCATCAAACGGCATTGGCCAGGTCAGTTCACCTCATTGCAGCGGACTCGGGCTGTGATATTGTAGGTTACATTGGACCGATTGATAAGATACTGTAAGGAAGGGTTTTATGGTGGCTGTGATAATGTCACATAAGGTTACATTGGACCGATTGATGGGATACTGTGAGGAAGGGTTGTATGGTTTCTGTGATAATGTCAAGGCAAGGCGAGGGACGAGGGGTCTCATAAAACGGCATTGGCCGGGTCAGTTCTCATCATTGCAGTAGACTCGGACTGTGATATTGTAGGTTACATTGGACCGATTGATGGGATACTGTGAGGAAGTTTTGTATGGTGGCTGTGATAATGTCAAGGCAAGGCGAGGGGACGAGGGGTCTCATCATGGGATTGGCCGGGTCAGTTCCCATCATTGCAGTAGACTCGGGCTGTGATATTGTAGGTTACATTGGACAGATTGATGGGATACTGTGAGGAAGGGTTGTATGGATGCTGTGATATTGTCAAGGCAAGGCGAGGGGACGAGGGGTCTCATCAAACGGCATTGGCCGGGTCAGTTCACCTCATTGCAGTAGACTCGGGCTGTGATATTGTAGGTTACATTAGACAGATTGATGGGATACTGTGAGGAAGGGTTGTATGGATGCTGTGATATTGTCAAGGTAAGGCGAGGGGACGAGGGGTCTCATCAAACGGCATTGGCCGGGTCAGTTCACCTCATTGCAGTAGACTCAGGCTGTGATATTGTAGGTTACATTGGACAGATTGATGGGATACTGTGAGGAAGGGTTGTATGGATGCTGTGATATTGTCAAGGCAGGGCGAGGGGACGAGGGGTCTCATCAAACGGCATTGGCCGGGTCAGTTCACCTCATTGCAGCAGACTAGGGCTGTGATATTGTAGGTTACATTGGACCGATTGATGGGATCCTGTGAGGAAGGGTTGTATGGTGGCTGTGATAATGTCAAGGCAAGGCGAGGGGACGAGGGGTCTCATCAAACGGCATTGGCCGGGTCAGTACAACTCAGTGCAGCAGACTCGGGCTGTGATATTGTAGGTGACATTGGACCGATTGATGGGATACTGTGAGGAAGTTTTGTATGGTGGCTGTGATAATGTTAAGGCAAGGTGAGGGGACGAGGGGTCTTATCAAACGGCATTGGCCGGGTCAGTTCCCATCATTGCAGTAGACTCGGACTGTGATATTGTAGGTTACATTGGACCGATTGATGGGATACTGTGAGGAAGGGTTGTATGGTGGCTGTGATAATGTTAAGGCAAGGCGAGGGACGAGGGGTCTCATCAAACGGCACTAGCCGGGTCAGTTCACCTCATTGCAGCAGACTCGGGCTGTGATATTGTAGGTGACATTGGCCCGATTGATGGGATACTGTGAGGAAGGGTTGTATGGTGGCTGTGATAATGTCAAGGCAAGGCGAGGGGACGAGGGGTCTCATCAAACGGCATTGGCCGGGTCAGTTCACCTCATTGCAGCAGACTAGGGCTGTGATATTGTAGGTTACATTGGACCAATTGATGGGATACTGTGAGGGAGGGTTGTACGGTGGCTGTGATAATGTCAAGGCAAGGTGAGGGGACGAGAGGTCTCATCAAACGGCATTGGCCGGGTCAGTTCAAGACATTGCAGCAGACTTGGTCTGTGATATTGTAGGTTACATTGGACCGATTGATGGGATCCTGTGAGGAAGGGTTGTATGGTGGCTGTGATAATGTCAATGCAAGGCGAGAGGACGATTGGTCTCATCAAACAGCATTGGCCAGGTCAGTTCACCTCATTGCAGCGTACTCGGGCTGTGATATTGTAGGTTACATTGGACCGATTGATGGGATACTGTGAGGAAGGGTTGTATGGTTTCTGTGATAATGTCAAGGCAAGGCGAGGGACGAGGGGTCTCATCAAACGGCATTGGCCGGGTCAGTTCCCATCATTGCAGTAGACTCGGACTGTGATATTGTAGGTTACATTGGACAGATTGATGGGATACTGTGAGGAAGGGTTGTATGGATGCTGTGATATTGTCAAGGCAAGGCGAGGGGACGAGGGGTCTCATCAAACGGCATTGGCCGGGTCAGTTCACCTCATTGCAGCAGACTAGGGCTGTGATAATGTAGGTTACATTGGACCGATTGATGGGATCCTGTGAGGAAGGGTTGTATGGTGGCTGTGATAATGTCAAGGCAAGGCGAGGGGACGAGGGGTCTCATCAAACGGCATTGGCCGGGTCAGTAACACTCAGTGCAGCAGACTCGGGCTGTGATATTGTAGGTGACATTGGACCGATTGATGGGATACTGTGAGGAAGTTTTGTATGGTGGCTGTGATAATGTTAAGGCAAGGTGAGGGGACGAGGGGTCTTATCAAACGGCATTGGCCGGGTCAGTTCCCATCATTGCAGTAGACTCGGACTGTGATATTGTAGGTTACATTGGACCGATTGATGGGATACTGTGAGGAAGGGTTGTATGGTGGCTGTGATAATGTTAAGGCAAGGCGAGGGACGAGGGGTCTCATCAAACGGCACTAGCCGGGTCAGTTCACCTCATTGCAGCAGACTCGGGCTGTGATATTGTAGGTGACATTGGCCCGATTGATGGGATACTGTGAGGAAGGGTTGTATGGTGGCTGTGATAATGTCAAGGCAAGGCGAGGGGACGAGGGGTCTCATCAAACGGCATTGGCCGGGTCAGTTCACCTCATTGCAGCAGACTAGGGCTGTGATATTGTAGGTTACATTGGACCAATTGATGGGATACTGTGAGGGAGGGTTGTACGGTGGCTGTGATAATGTCAAGGCAAGGTGAGGGGACGAGAGGTCTCATCAAACGGCATTGGCCGGGTCAGTTCAAGACATTGCAGCAGACTTGGTCTGTGATATTGTAGGTTACATTGGACCGATTGATGGGATCCTGTGAGGAAGGGTTGTATGGTGGCTGTGATAATGTCAATGCAAGGCGAGAGGACGATTGGTCTCATCAAACAGCATTGGCCAGGTCAGTTCACCTCATTGCAGCGTACTCGGGCTGTGATATTGTAGGTTACATTGGACCGATTGATGGGATACTGTGAGGAAGGGTTGTATGGTTTCTGTGATAATGTCAAGGCAAGGCGAGGGACGAGGGGTCTCATCAAACGGCATTGGCCGGGTCAGTTCCCATCATTGCAGTAGACTCGGACTGTGATATTGTAGGTTACATTGGACAGATTGATGGGATACTGTGAGGAAGGGTTGTATGGATGCTGTGATATTGTCAAGGCAAGGCGAGGGGACGAGGGGTCTCATCAAACGGCATTGGCCGGGTCAGTTCACCTCATTGCAGCAGACTAGGGCTGTGATAATGTAGGTTACATTGGACCGATTGATGGGATCCTGTGAGGAAGGGTTGTATGGTGGCTGTGATAATGTCAAGGCAAGGCGAGGGGACGAGGGGTCTCATCAAACGGCATTGGCCGGGTCAGTACAACTCAGTGCAGCAGACTCGGGCTGTGATATTGTAGGTGACATTGGACCGATTGATGGGATACTGTGAGGAAGTTTTGTATGGTGGCTGTGATAATGTCAAGGCAAGGTGAGGGGACGAGGGGTCTTATCAAACGGCATTGGCCGGGTCAGTTCCCATCATTGCAGTAGACTCGGACTGTGATATTGTAGGTTACATTGGACCGATTGATGGGATACTGTGAGGAAGGGTTGTATGGTGGCTGTGATAATGTTAAGGCAAGGCGAGGGACGAGGGGTCTCATCAAACGGCACTAGCCGGGTCAGTTCACCTCATTACAGCAGACTCGGGCTGTGATATTGTAGGTGACATTGGCCCGATTGATGGGATACTGTGAGGAAGGGTTGTATGGTGGCTGTGATAATGTCAAGGCAAGGCGAGGGGACGAGGGGTCTCATCAAACGGCATTGGCCGGGTCAGTTGACCTCATTGCAGCAGACTTGGTCTGTGATATTGTAGGTTACATTGGACCGATTGATGGGATCCTGTGAGGAAGGGTTGTATGGTGGCTGTGATAATGTCAATGCAAGGCGAGAGGACGATTGGTCTCATCAAACAGCATTGGCCAGGTCAGTTCACCTCATTGCAGCGTACTCGGGCTGTGATATTGTAGGTTACATTGGACCGATTGATGGGATACTGTGAGTAAGGGTTGTATGGGGGTGTGATAATGTCAAGGCAAGGCGAGAGGACGAGGGGTCTCATTAAACGGCGTTCGCCAGGTCAGTTCACCTCATTGCAGCGGACTCGGGCTGTGATATTGTAGGTTACATTGGACCGATTGATGGGATACTGTAAGGAAGGGTTTTATGGTGGCTGTGATAATGTCAAGGCAACGCGAGGGACGAAGGGTCTCATCAAACGGCATTGGCCAGGTCAGTTCACCTCATTGCAACGGACTCGGGCTGTGATATTGTAGGTTACATTGGACCGATTGATTGGATACTGTGAGGAAGGGTTGTATGGTTTCTGTGATAATGTCAAGGCAAGGCGAGGGACGAGGGGTCTCATCAAACGGCATTGGCCGGGTCAGTTCCCATCATTGCAGTAGACTCGGACTGTGATATTGTAGGTTACATTGGACCGATTGATGGGATACTGTGAAGAAGGGTTTTATGGTGGCTGTGATAATGTTAAGGCAAGGCGAGGGACGAGGGGTCTCATCAAACGGCACTAGCCGGGTCAGTTCACCTCATTGCAGCAGACTCGGGCTGTGATATTGTAGGTGACATTGGACCGATTGATGGGATACTGTGAGGAAGTTTTGTATGGTGGCTGTGATAATGTCAAGGCAAGGTGAGGGGACGAGGGGTCTTATCAAACGGCATTGGCCGGGTCAGTTCCCATCATTGCAGTAGACTCGGACTGTGATATTGTAGGTTACATTGGACCGATTGATGGGATACTGTGAGGAAGGGTTGTATGGTGGCTGTGATAATGTTAAGGCAAGGCGAGGGACGAGGGGTCTTATCAAACGGCACTAGCCGGGTCAGTTCACCTCATTGCAGCAGACTCGGGCTGTGATACTGTAGGTGACATTGGCCCGATTGATGGGATACTGTGAGGAAGGGTTGTATGGTGGCTGTGATAATGTCAAGGCAAGGCGAGGGGACGAGGGGTCTCATCAAACGACATTGGCCGGGTCAGTTCACCTCATTGCAGCAGACTAGGGCTGTGATATTGTAGGTTACATTGGACCGATTGATGGGATACTGTGAAGAAGGGTTGTATGGTGGCTGTGATAATGTCAAGGCAAGGCGAGGGGACGAGGGGTCTCATCAAACGGCATTGGCCGGGTCAGTTCAACTCATTGCAGCAGACTCGGGCTGTGATATTGTAGGTGACATTGGACCGATTGATGGGATACTGTGAGGAAGTTTTGTATGGTGGCTGTGATAATGTCAAGGCAAGGTGAGGGGACGAGGGGTCTTATCAAACGGCATTGGCCGGGTCAGTTCCCATCATTGCAGTAGACTCGTTCTGTGATATTGTAGGTTACATTGGACCGATTGATGGGATACTGTGAGGAAGGGTTGTATGGTGGCTGTGATAATGTTAAGGCAAGGCGAGGGACGAGGGGTCTCATCAAACGGCACTAGCCGGGTCAGTTCACCTCATTACAGCAGACTCGGGCTGTGATATTGTAGGTGACATTGGCCCGATTGATGGGATACTGTGAGGAAGGGTTGTATGGTGGCTGTGATAATGTCAAGGCAAGGCGAGGGGACGAGGGGTCTCATCAAACGGCATTGGCCGGGTCAGTTCACCTCATTGCAGCAGACTAGGGCTGTGATATTGTAGGTTACATTGGACCGATTGATGGGATCCTTTGAGGAAGGGTTGTATGGTGGCGGTGATAATGTCAAGGCAAGGCAAGAGGACGAGGGGTCTCATCAAACGGCATTGGCCAGGTCAGTTCACTTCATTGCAGCGGACTCGGGCTGTGATATTGTAGGTTACATTGGACCGATTGATGGGATACTGTGAGGAAGGGTTGTATGGTGGCTGTGATAATGTCAAGGCAAGGGGACGAGGGGTCTCATCAAACGGCATTGGCCGGGTCAGTTCACCTCATTGCAGCAGACTCGGGCTGTGATATTGTATACTTATACTTACTTACTTGCATACTTGTTTTCTTTATCTTTGACCGACGACTGTCGGATAGATTGTGTCAAAAAATATATTTACATACAACATAGGCCTACTATATACAACATACATTTATTTACACTAACACTTGTGGCTATATTGGCGGACGGGTTTATTCAAAAAAGGGGTTCGTCCCTCAGCTCTTCAAGGGTGTATAGAGGTCTGTTAAGCAGCCTATCCCGCAAGACTGTCCTGAATGCCTCGGAGTTCAGCTCACGCACATTTGTCGGCAGGGTGTTGAAGAGCCTAATAGCATAACGAGGATAGCTTTTCAGTGAGCTAGACAGACGGCAGCGGGGCATGTCAAGGTTTTGCGCATGGCGAGTTCCGTATGTATGTCGTTCTTCTCTCCTAATAAAGCTGGACTCGTTATCCTTGAGGAGGACTAGGATATTAAGGACATACTGGCTATGGACAGTGAGTATACTCAGTTCCTTAAAAAGGGGCCTACAGTGCTCATTGTGCCTAGAGTAAGTTATTATTCTCACTGCCTTCTTCTGCAACAGCAATATATCGTGGACCGCCAACGAATGCCCCCAGAGAACCAGGCCATACATGAGGTGGCTGTGAAAAAGAGCATGGTAGACAGTTTTAAGATAATCTGTCGTGATCAAGTCGCGCAGTTTTCTCAGAAGGTACAAGACCCTCGATAGCCTTGTACAGACCTGCCCGATGTGGTGTCTCCAGCTCAGCCTACTGTCCACCCAGAAGCCTAGTAATTTTACTGGTTCTCCAACATCTTCACATTGTTTGAGGGTACATATGAGGGACTGCGTTTTATCTTCATTAATTTTAAACCTGTTTGCAATAAACCAAGTCCTAGCACAGTCCAGCAGATTGCAAGCATCAGTCCGCAGTTGAGCAATGTCTAGGCCTCTAGATAGTAAAGTTTTATCATCAGCAAAAAGCAGAGTACTATCGTTTAGTGACAGGTCATTCACCATGATTGTGAACAATAGAGGACCTAGAACAGAGCCCTGCGGGACTCCATGGGAGAGTTTTTTAACGTCAGAAGAGGCTCCATCAAGATTGACAAGTTGTGACCTGTTAGCAAGATAGCTGGAGAGAGTTTTCAGTACAACACCACTTATACCGTACTTCTTAAGTTTGTCCAAAAGGATTTCATGAGAGACAACGTCAAATGCCTTACTGAGGTCACACAAACTTAGATGAACAGACTCGTTATTTTCAAATGCGTTGGTGATAAAATCTACAAGGCTCATGAGAGCTGTGGTCGTGGATCGTCCGCTTCTAAATCCGTGCTGAGCCCCTAAGAAAAGATCGTTGGCTGCAAAATACCTGACTAGTTGTCTCTTCATGACGGCCTCTATCACCTTCGAGAAGGTAGGCAGGATGGAGATAGGCCGAAAATTCGATACAAGTGATGAGTCACCCTTCTTATAAATAGGCACAGTCTTAGCTACTTTTAGGCTGTCAGGAAAAACCCCATTATCAAGGCAGAGGTTTACAAGAAGGCTTAGTGGCAATGCTAGTACATCTATAATAGATTTTAAAATACTTGAGGACATCCCAAAAACATCTTGTCTTGTTGAGTCTCTAAAGTTCTTAACTATTGATAAAATATCGGTAGTACTCATCTCTTGCCAGCGGGAAAAGGAACAAAGGTTTGAGTGGTCCACCAGAGCGTCGACAGGATCATTCTGTAACATGGGCAGGTTTGAAACTATGTCATCTGCAACACTTACGAAGAAGTTATTGAAGTCGTCAGGAGACGCTAATATTGAGGGCCTAGGACCAGCACTACGATGTTTATTAACAATGTCCCATGCAGCCTTACATGCATTGGGAGAGTTCATGATGGACTTTACATTATAGGCTTTTTTGGCTTCCTTAACCTTTGAGCTGTACTCCCTCTTGGCTTTAGTATAGAGTGAAAAATATTGTAGGCGACATTGGACCGATTGATGGGATACTGTGAGGAAGGGTTGTATGGTGGCTGTGATAATGTCAAGGCAAGGCGAGAGGACGAGGGGTCTCATCAAACGGCATTGGCCAGGTCAGTTCACTTAATTGCAGCGAACTCGGGCTGTGATATTGTAGGTTACATTGGACCGATTGATGGGATCCTGTGAGGAAGGGTTGTATGTTGGCTGTGATAATGTCAAGGCAAGGTGATGGGACGAGAGGTCTCATCAAACGGCATTGGCCGGGTCAGTTCACCTCATTGCAGCAGACTTGCAAGTCGTCCGTGTAAGAAAATATACACAAATGGTCGTGAAATTAAATTAAGGATAACCGTTTTTAGATTTATTTCTTGCTAGCTTTAAAACACTAATATTAAATAATTTTTACTGTTGAGGTATTGTTTGTATTACCTACTTTGAAAAATTTATGAATTAATCTTTTGCGTGTTCTATGTACGAAATTCCCCTTTTAGCAAAACACTGCACCTGAGGTTTGTTTTCAGTTTTAAATCTTTGTTATAATTCTTTATACAAGAAGAGCATTTTCCATCATCAACATTTATACCGCAAAACATTAACTTATTAGTTAATTTTCTATAGTAAGCTAATGGAAATTATTCAGAAATATTGATAAAATTACTTGTATGTTATATCTACGACATGAGTTATGTTGAAGGTAGAATATTTTAACTGTGTTATTTCTTAACTCATTTTCATGAACTTGGCAAAACCAATGTACTTACCGTAAGCCTCCTCTTAATACCAACATTTAGTTCAGTGAGCTAAAAGGTTAATTTTGCACCAGTAACATAAACGAGCCCGGAACACCTGGCCAACTTGGACCTGCGAATACATTGAGGGATCTAATTAATCTTTTTCTGAGGCAGAAGAATTCCAAATAGAACTTCGTATCAAATATTTTGCCATTTCCGATAATTTTGTTTCTTTAAAAACCTACAGCCATAATAAGGCTACATAAAAATTTAAGAAATAACTAAAAATCTAATTTAATAATAATACCTGCACACTTTTGTGATTACTATAGTATAAATCATTATGCTGCTAATTTATACAACAACAAAGTCACTGGCTTGTGAAATTATTATTTTATAAATTTAAAAGTACTTTATCAGTGTGATGAATTTATTGCACAGCTTAACATTCTGCTTATTGCTTATAAAAATATAATAACACTAATTTTACAAAGGTTTTCAAACTTTTCTAGAAATGATTACCATCCACAGAGAATGGCATTAGTGTTTAATCCTTGGTTGAATCGTGTATCAAAAGAATAAATGTTATTTTTATTTCATTGAGAATATTTTTAATGCGTGAACGAGTTTTAACATGTATATTTTAATTGATTCTCTAAAATAATCTTCCTGTGCCAAACTGCTCCCACCCTACTGCCTTAACACCACTAATTAATTACATATAATAGCCTATATGTAATTGATAGTTAATGGTTCTGTGTTCATTACTCAATGCATATTGTCTTTATAGTGTTTTGTAAATATGAATAAAAATTGCTGATACAACCAGTTTTTGATGCTGAACAGTTTGAAGTTCAGGGAGCCTTATCTTGAGCGTTCCTCGAAAACAATTAAAAGTTTACTTGTCGAAACAGTTAATGTTCAGTCGGGGAAACTAATCGTGCACGTTTATATTCGATTAAGACCATTAAACGAACTTTGTTAATTTTCGAAAATTTCAGTACGTCTATTGCGAATATTCTGATATTACTAGGAAAACGACAACTTGAAACTGAAACACCATCTGTGATATTGTTTTACTCGTAAAAAGCAATAACATTCCACGGCCCTTAACAAATGAAATTTCCGTTATTAAATATTGACATGATGTTTGGATGGTCTTTCATTGGAGGACCTTGGTTGAAATTCATTTTATGAACATATGAATATTAATTAGATATATATGATTATTTAATGGTCGATTTCCTGATGCAATAGCCTATGTCCACTTCCTCATATTTTATATGTTTATCATTTGGAGGTAATAAAGGAGGTTTTGGGTAGTTAGCCTATCACAGGTCTTGATCAAGATAAACACTGGGTCAAGATTAATCAAAAATATTTTTAATTGTGACAACAATGTCCATAGGCTGAGTGCTGATATTTATTTTGCCTCGTCCTGTTGTGTTGAGTCACTATTTACACCTTGTGATGAGGGAATAAAGTTTTATTTACAGTCTTTCAAGGAGGCAAATCAATTCTCTGTCTACTTAGTTAGCCAAGAAGAAAAATAAATAACGAACAATAATAAGAATAACATTAACAATATGGCAACCCGGTGCCACGTCAGTGACGTCAGCCACGCTGTCGCTATATCTGGAGCGGAAACAAAAAGCCAGTAAACACGATAGCAACAATTGACTCCGATTTTCGAGTAAGCCAACACAATAAGTAGCCATGTATAGTAAGCACTCATGACCTTTTTTTATTTTTTCAAAGGAATTTTTTGAGAGGGTGTGAAATTAACTTGAGAAAATTGTCACACTAGCTTGCTGCTCCAGCACTAATAATTTCCTTCGGTAAGACAAAATTAAGACTTTACCTCCTTAATAACTGTCGTTGAAAATGCGGAAAAATCGGGACTAAACAGGGTGTCCAGCTTCGACTGTCCGAAACTTTTCCATGTTGTTCAACAAGCCAAAATAAACAAAAAATTGATATAAACATATGTCCTAAAATGCTTCGTTAATCTGTTAGCCGCCATTTTGTTTTTTTACACATAAGAATTTTTATTTCCATAACGGATAAATGGATTAGGTTCATATTTGGCATGTACCTTTACTACAACAATTCTTAATATAAGAGAAAATATTATTTTTTTCCGTCACATATTTTCAAAATGGCGGTCATTTTAATCTTTTAATCTCAAATATCTCAAAATCGGTAAATTTTATCAAAATTTTACAAGACACAAAAAAGCTGCAAAATAAAATTATCTAACCAATAATACCAAGTTTGTAATGATCTGACAACAATTAAGTAAGTTATTGAGATCTTTCTTCTAACCTAAACCTAACCTAAATTTGCATGCATTATAATGGAAAATCAATGATTTTATACACAAAAATCTCAATAACTTAATTATTTGTTGTCAAATCATTACAAACTTGGTATCATTAGTCAGATAGTTTAATTTTGCAGCTTTTTTTCTCTTGTAAAGTTTTGATAAAAATTACCGTTTTTGAGATATTTGAGGTTAAAAATTTTAAATGACCGCCATTTTAAAAATATGAGACGGAAAAAATATTTATTTTTTTTTTTAATAACCATTGTTGTAGTAAAGCTCCATGCCAAATATGAAATCAATCCATTTATCCGTTATGGAAATAAAAATTATTAAGTGTAAAAAACAAAATGGCGGCTAGCGGGTTAACGAAGCATTTTAGGACATATGTTTATATCAAATTTTTTGTTTGTTTTGGCTTGCTAAACAACATGGAAAAGTTTCGGACAGTCGAAGCTGGACACCCTGTATACAAGAACGAAAACTACGCTTTAGAAACACGACAGCTGAAATGAATCAACTTACCTGATAACACGATGTAAAAACATAATTGAAAGAGTTGTGCGAATTGATAGAGACAAGATTTTTCAGTTGTAAGATAGTTTTGCGTTTTAATGAGCATCTGGACTTTCACTGGTCGGTTGACCGTGGTCGCGCTCCAACACAATGCAGTGGCTGAGGCTTGCTGATGGTGAGGGAACCAGATAATTATTGGTCTTGACTAATTGATTGCTTGTCCCGTTCGCGTTGAGGATAATCACCGGCCTACTGCAACGGCTGGTCCAGGTGAAATAAACATTGATAAATATAATTAATAGTAGTTTTCATCTCTAGGAGCAAAAGTGGGTCTTTTTGGGGTGCAATCGTGTTTAACGATTAACCATCAAAAAGACACTTTTGCTCCGAGTGATGAACAACGTTTTTTATCATAATGCGAAATTAGACTTTTGACCATTAAAAATATTAACTATAAATTTGTATTTTTGAGGTTATATTTACAAAGTTAGTAATATGCAGTGTTTACATATTTTAATTAAAAACGCCGTGTCATGTATTTATAGGGGTTGTATCTTTCGCCTGGTGTGTAATTTAGTGAAGTAAGTACCTACATTCTAAAATGGGAAGTGTATCAGGTATTCCATAGTTTACTCGTTGTTTATAGCTGGAGGTCCAGCGTATGTTTAATGATCTGTAGTGCTGAATATCTCAATATTACCACACCATTACGCTGTATTAGTGTCCACAACTTTAAAATTCAACGAGATGGCATATGATATGAAAATCTTATTAACTAATCTGAATTTTACAGAAAATTGCGTTTAGTCAATAGTGTTTACTATCAAAATTTAATGTTTATTGTGAAAAATAATAGCAATGTTGACGAACAAAAACATTTTATAACATAATTAAGATTAAGATGTAATTTAATTTTGTCAAGCAAAGTGTTTATAATTACCATTTAATTTTCTATATACAACTATCAAGTAATATTTATTTTGGCAACAACTGATTTTTTTGCCATTAAGCATTTATACAGAAAACTACAGTTGGTGGTGGTAGCGCTAAAACTGATTTACAATCCAATAAATCTTTGTTTGTTTTGTACCATATCGGACAGAGTTCATCTTCATGGTGGCAGCTGCGTGACTGATGGCAAACTTATCAACTTATGAAACTCACTAAAGTCACATACCCACCTCAGTTATGGTGATATGCCTCGCCTGTTTTTTTTTAGAATTTAAATGACGTAGTAAATTTTTAACCAGGAAATTATCCAAATAGTAGACTATATGTTTACAGTACTGATGTAATTTTATGGTTTTTAATAAAGTATACTATTTTATTAACTTTTATGGCAATGTTTGTTTACATGTAAAAACTTTAAATTATTTTGTGGGAATTCCCACATGGTTTTCACAACACCATTGTCATCGGCTATTCTTCACAGCTACAGATAGTTTAGTTTTTGTTAAACAACTAATACGTTGTAGGCCGTCTAAACTGGTATACATGTTTCTTATCAAGTTCTAGCCTACAATATGTAAGAAATAATATTATCCCATGGTACCATATTTTTATTGATTATATTTGGTTTGTCGCCCCATATCATAGTGGTGTAACATGTGTTGTTTTTAATTAATTTATTTATTTCGCCTTAACAAAATGATATAATTAGGCATGTGATAGCTGCTTCATTTTACTATTTGACTTCGTGAAACTATTTAACAAATTAATTTATTCACTACTAAGTTATTCAAAAGTTTTAAATAAGTTGTTCATAAAAAAGTTTAACAATTCTCAAATGTGAGAAGTAACTTTATTTTGTGATTCAGGAGCTGAAATACTCGTGATGATAATTAAAAGAATAAAACGAAATCAAGCAAGAGAAAAACCTAGTTCAATAAAAATACACATAGAGTGAGCAGTGTCTTATGAAATTTATCGAATAAATATCACACAATATATATTATGATTTAGGGGATAATGTACGTATCGATAGTGTATATAAACGTCGAAGGTGATGTCTGTAGCATCTATTATGTACATTACAGTAGTTGCAACTGTACAGACACCCCGAGGCAGGCTTTTCTTGTCATGAACGGTCGGCTGTCAGAAACGTGTACGCTTGTGATTTTTTTAGATTTCAGCCCGAAAAGCTGGTAATAGAAATTGCAATATTTTTTTTCAATATAGTGTAGGATTATATACCATAGGTTTATTTACAGCTAAGAATAGCGTTAAGTAGTATTTAAAACATTTAGAGACCTTAGGGACTTTATTTGAAACACCGACACACTGTGTGGTTCGTATTTTAAGGTAAGTATGACTGAAGGGGTGAGTGTGATGATTGTGATGGATCAGATGAGGTGTAGCTTTGTTACTGACAAATATCAGCTAAAAAAAACCATAACTATAAAATATACTAACTTTTCTCAGGATCGAACCGGCAACCTTCAGATTCAAAGGCGAACTCTTTAACCACTAAGCTACCCAGCCAGTTTAGCATTACATTTAGCATTGGGGAAAATCCATTCCTTCCTCTTGTATTACCATAAGCTCGTGTTCGTATCTACAACATGTCCTGTAGTCGACATCAAGTAGGTAATTTAGCCAGGTAATGAGTGGTGCAAGTTGTAGTGTCGGTCGTTCAAACATTAAAGCAATTACATGTGACATTAAACATTACCGTAGCGGCTGCTTTATTGTCCTCTGTGTTCACCGCGATATGAAGCCATGAGTGGCGAGATTAACTTTTAACAGTAAAAAAGTTGGAAATCTCTGCCAAACTGTCCTTTGTTGTGTAATCTCTCCGTTTCAGGGGTCGATTTGTCAACCACTCGGTTTGTCTGTGTATCGGTTAAGCCGCTTCGTTCGTTACGGATTGGGCCACCACACGACCCATGGTGTGTCGGAAAAACCAGGAAGTTAAATACAGGAGGAGTTCTCTAAACAAAACAAAAAAAACCCTTAGCGTATTAAATAATTGTAGATATATATAAGTTTCACATAAATATTCTATGTCTGTCAACTACTGATTCATGATAAAGTTATAGAAATTTTAAACTTAAACGAACCATTCTATAAATGAATATGGCATAATGTCTAATGTTATTAGACAGGTGATGTACAACTTTTACCGTTCGCATCACACGCACACGGCTGACTATCTACACAATAGAACTTGTAAGTTTTGTGTTCATAAGCTAATTTATACGTGATATGGAACCCTTGAATACGTGACTAGTTGTATTAAGGTATATATTTCCATTTACTACTTTCTTGTCAAGCTGTATCATTTAATAATTTTCTTAGCAGGTGCACCAGCAGGTGATATAGCGTGACGTCAATGAATGAAATGAAGAAAATTGAGAATTTGTAGAAGTGCAAGCATAAGTAGAGTATGCGTATACTTAAACTAAGAGTATTCTAGTGAAATAAGCATCTCAAAGTAGCTCTTGAAACTGTTACATGAGTAGTTTTCTGTTATAAAGTTGGTCCCGATACTTTCTAGCCACACCACCTATCACCGTACTGGAATTTGTTAATTCTGAAAAAAATTTATTCAGTTTATTCTTAAAAATTTTTACTCGGTCTATTCTTAAAAAAATAATGTGATATACTTAAGTTTTCAAGTCACAGGCATACGTTATAGGTGGGGGCCATAGGCCTACTGACACATCTCCTCGTGGCAGATATAGACGAAACATACTTGGTAGTTTCCAAATTTTTAACGGTTGCCTGTAAATTGTCTGGGTACTTGTTAAAACCGAGAACCTCTATTGTAATCTAATAAACTATACAGCCCTATGTGTAACTGACTGACTGACTGACTGACTCACTTATATGGGATACAAATTTCTGACGTAACGGTTTAAGCTAGAGACTTGAAATTTGGCATGCGTCTAGCCTGAACGGTCAATGCTAAGTATAAACTCTTAAACTTGCAAATTTGTAGTTTTAACCTACTAAAAAAATTCAAAATGGCGGATTTTCGAAATTGTAATTTTAGTTTTTTGGCTCTAGCGGCCAAACGCTTCGTCCTATCTAAAATCTGAGAACAATATTACGATAGGGAATTTAATTTTCTACAATTTCGGTCCCTTGACTTTTGATCGTATCTCGCACCGTTAAGCCTCCAGAGCGTTTTTAATGAAATGCCGTTTTCGGTTTTTGGGCTCTAGTGATTAAGCGAATGGTCGTAAAAATTTTTATGGTTTATTTCGATAGATCTTTTTAATATCTACAATTTTGCCCCTTATATATTTTGCCGTATCTCTACTCGTTTACTCACAAAATTCATTTTTCTCTTTTTCCGGATTTTGTGAACGTAAGTAGTGGGAAAATACCGGTTCTGGTCCACTAGAGAAATTGTAATTTTTGTATATTTCAACTCTAGCGGCTAAACTGTTAGGCCTTTCATAGATTTGAGACTACAGTACTACGGTACTGAATTGGATGAACTACGATTTTGTTCCTGTGACTGTGTGTACATCGCACCAATTGCGTAAATCTCCAGACTAATTTTTGTGCAATCGCGTTTTCAGTTCTTCCACTCTACTGACAAAACGATTGGTCCTATCGAAAAATGTTGCTGAATATGACTGAAATATTTTATTAATGGCTTACAGTTTTGAGAATCTTTTGCCGTATCTCTACACATTAGCTCGCAAAACAGATGTATTACAGGATGATAAACTCAAGAGACCTTTGGTATCTCGTAAACCAGAATAGTTACCGAAAACTTGAAATTGGGGACCTTACCTCCTTTTAAGAGACTATTAAAAATATGAATTCTGCTATTGTCGGGGCTCGTGTTACTAATTTTACATACTTTTAGTAAGTTCCTCCTCGGATTTTAGGGAATCTTTTTAAAACTTTGGAGTCTTTTGTGATTTCTATGTCGTTTATCAGATTTTATATTATTTCGTTTTAATGTTATTTTATTGTTTTCACTGATTTATTGCAACAACTTTTGACGAATTTAAAAGCTTTAATTATTTTTAATTGTGAGAAGTGTGCATTAGCCTTTTGTTACTGTCTTGGCTGTGCACTTCTTTGGTAAAGCTAACCTGTTTAATACTCGCCTTTTTATTTACAAACTAATTCAGCGAACACATTGGAGTTGAATCCTCAACAAGCCCGTTCACTGCATTACGTTTTTACAGAAATTACGGAATTGGGGCAGCAAATAAGGGAGTTTCAGCATAACCCACTGAATAATAATCATTATATCACACTCAAAATATTTTTTCAAAGCTTTTTAACTATCGATTGTGAATTGTGTGTATTAGACGGTTTTGTTACTGTCTTGGCTGTTCAGTTCTTCCATGGAACTAACCAATTTCATACTTGACTTTTTATTAATTTACAAATTTAGGGACACCCCAAAGGGGGCATGGGGGCGGAGCCCCCATCGAGCCGTAGGCGAGTTTTAGTATTTATATTTTCATAGTATTTCTCCACAGCGAAATAATAATTTTAAATAGTTAAGGTAAAATACAAAATTTTGTAACAAAGGCTTCCCAAGTTATTATCATTGGAAAACCGAATAAAATTGTGTAAGATACTCAATATCATTTGTATTATGCCTTCACTATAAGAATATTGGCAAACATTTACTTTAACTCATTCATGGCACAAACTTATCTAACTATGTGCATGAAAGATTCTCTATTCATTCAATTGGAAATTGTCTCAAATAACATAGAGATAATTAGTTTTTTTCAACAAAGTGAATGATAAGTATTTCAAATTTTTATATTTATGAACAATATGACTATGATTTACATTCCTTGTTTGTTTATTTGACATCATAATACTGGAAGTTATGTTCAATTCTATTTAGATTGGTTAAAAAATTACCTTTATGCAAAAACTGTAAGGATGCAAAACCGAAACCCAACAAAATTACCCAATAAATATTACTTTGGGCGGGGATATAAACAGAACGTCGGAGTTAAATCCTTAAGTGTGGAAAGTTTTGAGTTATGGCCCATAAACAGTCTGGGACCCTGAAGCTGGTGGGGAGTTGAGCAACTGTTTTATTGAACGGAATTCCGTAAATATCCCCGTTTGTTATTGGTTTCCAAAATAAAGAATGATTGAAATAAAACAAACGAAATTCCTGAACCAGTCCGTAAGACATCTTGCAGTATGATTATATTGAAACCCTTTGTTATTTGTTTTCGACTTCATCTATTATTGTTTAGATAAAATACAATATGAGTTCATATTGATTTCATTAGGAAAAGTTCAATTGAAAACCTATCTAGCCTATAACTTATTCACATGTAAAGTGACATAAAAAACTCTTATTGTATAAATAATCGATGATCTGTATTTTATCGTAGGCCAGAATATTTGGTTTCTTGGGTGAATCTTTGGTGTGGTAGTGAGTTCGACGAACTTCGAGCGATGTCGTGGGTTCGAATCCGCGTTCTGTCAGAGAATTTTATTAGTACCATCCGCCTGAACTGCGTCGCGGAACACCCCCTTACTTGGTCTAATACGATCCACAAACAGATTAATAATCTGTATGGGGTGGGGTAAAGTAAGGCAAAAAGAGGTCCTAACCTCTTTTATTTAAAAAAAGAAAAGTTGAGATAAATAATCAGTTTAGGCAAGGCGAAATAAGTTAGGCCATGATACATTTTGAGGGAACATAAAGTTCATCACATAGCGTAATCTGCTATTCAATTATGTGTTATGAAGTTTAACTAATTTTTAGAAGTTTTTGTTAATCAAATGAGGCTTATAAAACAAAAGAAAATAATTTGTTAAGCATAGGTTATTTGGTGAGCCGTTTACTGCGAAAATTATTGTTGGATGGGAAATGGTGATGACAAGGTTAGCAAATTTTTAAAGAAAATTTAGTTGCAGAAAATATGCAGTTCATTAGATTTCTAATTTTGGTAGATTATTATAGAAGATTTGGTCAAGTTATGAAAAGTTATTGAATTAATTGAAAGTGTACTGAAGTTTAAAAATATGAGTAGCCTACCTTTTGATTTAAATTGATAAGAGTAAACAGCCCAATATCCACATCAAATACCACTCCCAAATCCACAAAAATTTAGGGGGTTTGGAATGTTTGTAGTTCTATGAATCCACAAAATGTTGGCCCCACGTAGTTGAGGTATGCCGTTCTGCCTTCTACATTACCCGAATTTCATTGGTTCTAACTCTCCCTAATTCCTCATATTAAATCCACCGATTTTTAGATATTTGCTTTTTATTACCTTGTGGACACTTTCCATCTTTCTATTCTTAGTAATTCATTTAATAACGAATTACTTTTAGTGGCTAACAAATGATATAATATAAGATACATTCTATGATAGTTATGTAAACGAAGTGACAGTTTGATCGTTTATAACGTATCCCTTTATTCAAAATGAGTTGCCATGAGCTGTTAATAGCAATCTTTTACTATCGTTTTCAAGGGTGCTCAACAAGTTAATGTGGTAGTTGGGAAGTTAAATTTGAAACTTGAAAAAATTATGTATCTTTACAAATATTAATAAAAATTCTAAAAATTCCTGCTAATTTCATTAACAGTATAAATATATAACAAGTTTTCCATTATTTTACGATTTTGTAAAATTGTTGAATAATGGTGTGTAGAAATAAAAATTACTTGACTAAGCAACAGACTATATTTATTAGAAATGTTAATCAAAAATACTCTGTCAAATAAATCTTGAAAATTTTGCCGTTCCACCGTATTTCTTAATACGATTTTAATCATTTTTAGAAAAAATAATATTTCCCTACGGATAAACTTATTACAGGAATGATAATTATAATAATTCCAAACGTTTTACCGAATTCCAGCAGTTCCGAAACCGTAAATGATATAATCGGACCTATTTACCAGTGATAAATGGAAGGAATATCCATAAATAAGGCCCGTGTGACATTTCAATAGAGGATTGTAAATTACGTCTTTAGAATGTGTGTCGGATCGGCGATGAATCACACCTTGCAACGAGTGACGTCATCGTGCTGGTGACGTCATCGTGCCGTGGATGTCATCTTGCTTGTGACGTCATCGTGCTTGTGACGTTATCGTGCTGGTGACGTCATCATGATGGTGAATTCATCGTGCTGGTGACGTCATCATGCTGGTGACGTCATCGTGCCGTGGATGTCATCTTGCTTGTGACGTCATCGTGCTTGTGACGTTATCGTGCTGGTGACGTCATCATGATGGTGAATTCATCGTGCTGGTGACGTCATCGTGCTGGTGACGTCATCGTGCTGGTGTCATCGTGCTGGTGTCATCGTGCTGGTGTCATCGTGCTGGTGTCATCGTAATGGTGTCATCGTGCTGGTGTCATCGTGCTGGTGTCATCGTGCCGGTGACGTCATCGTGCTGGTGACGTCATCGTGCTGGTGACGTCATCGTGCTGGTGTCATCGTGCTGATGTCATCGTGCTGGTGTCATCGTGCTGGTGTCATCGTGCTGGTGACGTCATCGTGCTGGTGTCATCGTGCTGGTGTCATCGTGCTGGTGTCATCGTGCTGGTGTCATCGTGCTGGTGTCATCGTGCTGGTGTCATCGTGCTGGTGTCATCGTGCTGGTGTCATCGTGCTGGTGTCATCGTGCTGGTGACGTCATCGTGCTGGTGACGTCATCGTGCTGGTGACGTCATCGTGCTGGTGTCATCGTGCTGGTGACGTCATCGTGCTGGTGACGTCATCGTGCTGGTGTCATCGTGCTGGTGTCATCGTGCTGGTGTCATCGTGCTGGTGTCATCGTGCTGGTGTCATCGTGCTGGAGTCATCGTGCTGGTGTCATCGTGCTGGTGTCATCGTGCTGGTGACGTCATCGTGCTGGTGTCATCGTGCTGGTGTCATCGTGCTGGTGTCATCGTGCTGGTGTCATCGTGCTGGAGTCATCGTGCTGGTGTCATCGTGCTGGTGTCATCGTGCTGGTGACGTCATCGTGCTGGTGTCATCGTGCTGGTGACGTCATCGTGATGGTGTCATCGTGCTGGTGTAATCGTGCTGGTGTCATCGTGCTGGTGTCATCGTGCTGGTGTCATCGTGCTGGTGTCATCGTGCTGGTGTCATCGTGCTGGTGTCATCGTGCTGGTGTCATCGTGCTGGTGTCATCGTGCTGGTGTCATCATGCTGGTGTCATCGTGCTGGTGTCATCGTGCTGGTGACGTCATCGTGCTGGTGTCATAGTGCTGGTGTCATCGTGCTGGTGACGTCATCATGATGGTGAATTCATCGTGCTGGTGACGTCATCGTGCTGGTGACGTCATCGTGCTGGTGACGTCATCGTGCTGGTGACGTCATCGTGCTGATGACGTCATCGTGCTGGTGTCATCGTGCTGGTGACGTCATCGTGCTGGTGTCATGGTGCTGGTGTCTTCGTGCTGGTGACGTCATCGTGCTGGTGACGTCATCGTGCTGGTGTCATCGTGCTGGTGACTTCATCGTGCTGGTGTCATGGTGCTGGTGTCATCGTGCTGGTGTCATCGTGATGGTGACGTCATCGTGCTGGTGTGATGGTGCTGGTGACGTCATCGTGCTGGTGTCATCGTGCTGGTGTCATCGTGCTGGTGTCATCGTGCTGGTGACGTCATCGTGCTGGTGACGTCATCGTGCTGGTGTCATCGTGCTGGTGACGTCATCGTGCTGGTGTCATGGTGCTGGTGTCATCGTGCTGGTGACGTCATCGTGCTGGTGTCATGGTGCTGGTGACGTCATCGTGCTGGTGTCATCGTGCTGGTGACATCATCATGCTGGCGACGTCATCGTGCTGGTGCCGTTATCATGCTGGTGACGTAATCGTGCTTGTGACATCATCATGCTGGAGATGTCATCGTCCTGATGACCATTATCTGTTATTTACTCTGAATATTCTGTGACAGAAAAATCGTCTGACCGAGATCGTAGCCTGTTTGTCCTGCTTTCGTCACCGCAAGATGTCGGATGATAATTTATGAAAACCAATTGTTGCAAGGAAAAATATGGATGTCAAAGATTTGCTTGTAAAAATTCAAATCGTTAACTTCGTAAAAAAGTAACTATATATTTTTCAGCTTCTATTCATCACAGACTAATAGTCCAGTGAATAGAGACAAAAAAGGGTGTTTGCTTACAAACGGTCCGGTAGTTCTAAATTTTTTATATGTTGTCTAGGATGGTTAGTAGTTGTTTAAAATGCAAAATGCACAATTTTAGCGCCTCCGCGCCCGCCGCCATATTGAGAAAATATGAAAAAATCCGTACTTTCTTCAGATTTTTTGTTATATTATCGTTGGGGTTGCATTTTACATAGAAGACAGCAATGTAAATGTTGTAGACAATTAAATTTCCTATAATTTACATATTTAATTTGTCTATCTAGGACTTATGGTTATGGAGATATTCACCTTTAAAAAAAAAAAAAAATATATATATATATTTAATTTTTTTTAATTTGCCAGAATTTTGATTTTGGTAAGACCTAACCCCGGGACGATGTTACTTTTTTCCGATTTTGATGAAATTTGGTATGAAGGTGTAACCCCAAGTCTATTTTCACGAGTTCGCAAACCAGCATGATCGGGTTATGGGAATGGGGTTTTATGGGGTGTAAAAAGGGTAAAATATAGGTTTTTGGACCTCAAATTTCAAATTTTTCAATTTTAACTAAAACCATTCAAAAGAACTTAAAAAACCAAACAATTTAGTATTTTGAATTTTAAACTTCGCTTGACAGATAACGGATAAAAGCTAAAAACAGGTTTCCCATGTTAATCTTATGGAACACTACAATTCGCCAGGCAGTTGAGATTATTTTAAGTCTTTTTTTACGTGGTGTAAAACATGGAAGGAAAACATAACGCTGATTACTTTTCCAAATCACTCCCGTCGCAGCAGGCTCGCGTACTCAGCGAATTTCCAAAGGAATTTGAGATTTTGTATTTTCCCCATAAACACAATAGGAATGAATATGTAGGTTTGCTGCCATGGGATATTGTTAAAAAATGTTAGTTGTTAGGAAATATAATGATTAGGTAAGGTGAATATAAAATTGTATCAATATTCGGCACTTTTTAAATTTTCCCCATAAATCCCATGGGGGTGAGTACGTAGGTTTGCCGCCATATGGGCGTTGTAAGCAAATACCAGTTAAACCCTACCTAGTGAAGGTACATACCAAATTATACCAATTTATGTCAATAAATAAGTGGGATACAGTGTTCTATTTATTTCCCATAAGATTAAAATGGGAAACCTGTTTTTAGCTTTTTTCCGTTATCTGTCAAGCGAAGTTAAAAATTCAAAATACTAAATTGTTTGTTTTTTAAGCTCTTTTAAATGGTTTTAGTTAAAATTGTAAAAATTTGAAATTTGAGGTCCAAAGAGGCCAAAAACCTATTTTTTACCCTTTTTACTCAATATAAAACCACGTTCCCATAACCCGATCATGCTGGTTTGCGAACTCATGAAAATAGACTTGGGGTTACACGTTCATAGCAAATTTCATCAAAATCGGAAAAAGTAACATCGTCCCGGGGTTAGGTCTTACCAAAATTAAAATTCTGGCAAATTAAAAAAATGAAATATTTATATATTTTTAAAAGTGAATATCTCCTTAACCATAAGTCCTAGATAGACAAATTAGATATGTAAATTATAGGAAATTTAATTGTCTACAACATTTACACTGCTGTCTTCTATATAAAATGCAACCTCAACGATGATATAACCAAAAATCTGAGGAAAGTACGGATTTTTTCATATTTTTATTTTTTCTATATGGCGGCGGGCGCGGAGGCGGGAAAATTGTGCATTTTGCATTTTAAACAACTACCATCCTAACCATCCTAATACTACTAACCATACTAACCATCCTAGACAACATATAAAAAATTTAGAACTACCGGACCGTTTGTAAGCAAACATCCCTCTATTCACTGGACTATAATAACTAACAACTAAAACTTGCAGACTACAGTTATAAAACTATTGTCAAAAATTGCAACAAAATTAGGGGAATTAAATTTTGTAAATATAACAATTTTACGTTTAATCTCGTCAAATATTCCAAGACGCTGTGCCATAGGCCTAATGGAGGGGGAAGAGATTGATGGAGCGGAACATTTCACTCGACACAAAGTCACTGACATGAATAAAAACCAACCAGCCTCACATACGTTATAACACATTGCTTTATGGTTTTTTATAATATGTCATATTGATATAATTTTTATGATCTATTACAATAATTTTACAAATAACTATAAAAATGTATAATATGCACTTAAGTGTTGTTTGTATTGTATTGATTAATTTTGAGGGCTTTTGAAAATAATATAAAATGTGTTGATAGGATGATTTCACTTTGAAGTATGGAAATCCCAATACCTACTATCGGTGTTGATATAACTTGTGTATTTAATGCACCACTACACACAAAAGGTTCTAATAGCTTAAGTTAAGTGTAATTTCTATTTTTTAATAAATAGACAACTTTTTACGTTTGGCTCAATTTATAGCAATGCATTTAGGTCACTCCAGGATAAATTTGTTTGGTCTAGAGCTTGGGGTGCAGTTTTTACTATACTGGATTCGAGGGTTCTCTTTTTTAACGATTGCAGTCTGCCCGTTGTGACGATGAGGGACCAGAGAGATCTCGGTCCACCGGAGCGGCGGCAGGATCTCTGTGAAGCTCTCTTTGAATTGTTTGTTTGCAATTGTGAAAGTGGAAGCAAACTGTCTAGATAATGTTATGTGTTTGATTTTTGTTTGCTAGATTATATTTGAGGAACAAAACTGCGACACATGTGTAATGTGCAAGCATCCAGATAAATTACAATTTTTATTAGTATATGAGGAAAGGACCACCACAAAAAAAAAATAAACAAACATGAATGCAGACTTTTCTGGACCATTATGGTAAAAGCAATTTGTGTATTAAGAGTGCAATTGCCATTCGTCATTGCCATTCGAGACGCTCAGTGCGGCCAAACATTTCGAGAGCGGTAATGAATGTTTGTGCTCGCAATAAACACTAGATTTTTGCTTCCTCCGTAATTTCAATAGATTTAAAGTTTTATTGCATACAAAATGTCATTTTGGTAATGTTTAAATTTTTCTGTTGCAACTTTAAAACATAAAATCAAACAAACAAGAAAAAAAACTGCAATTACCTGCAGTTGTGGCATGGTTTGTTACAACGTCTGATCTTAAATTACTATTTTAAAAAGTTAAACACACGAAAAATAAGAAAAGCACTTTTGAACTACGTGATGCCGACATCCGTTTTGGTCAGCTCAGTTCTGCGTTACTACGCTTTTAGACATGATTTGAATACCGATGAATAATGATTTTGTGTCCAGTACCAGCCTGAACCCTTGAATTAGGCCTATTACTTGCCTATTTACCTTTTACTATTTGAAGTTACAAGACATGCTCTGCAGAAACAATTAAACGTGAGGGAAAATTAATTTGGTCATATCCAAGGAGAATATGAAGTTCATCACTTGGTAACCCTGGAACACATACTGTGTATTCCAACGAGGTTAAACCAACCTCTTTGATATACTTGGTGTATTCGTTCGGTAAAGCCAAAATCCCGTCAAGTCAAAATAGTTTGTGTCGTGACCGTTCTTTGTGCATGTATAAAATTAGTCCTGATTATTAATCAGTCCCCTGATAGGGATTATTTCCTCAGCAAGAAATAAAAGCAAGTTTCACATTAACAACCTATTTTACTGTTAATAGAATTTATTTGTTTGGTAATTTTTTTGTTTTAGTTACTTTTGTACAAATGCAAAATAACCTTTTTCTCTATAAGTTTGTATTTTAAACAATTTGTTTAAATTATATTGTAGGCCCTATAAAACTTTGTTTATAAAGCCCTCAGCTAGCGATTTTTAGTTTCAAAGTGGAAAACATCATATAGGCCAACTTACGTTAGTTAATAATCACAGTACGGTAATATTTAAAAAGCTTCAAAACAAAATGTTCATCCCTATTTATGTTTTTTTTTTTTTTTTTTTTTTACTAAACGAGAACTTTTTAAGTAATTGTTTTAAATGTGAGTTTAATTTTTTTCTCAGACTACTAATTACTGATCTATAATGAAATATAGCAAAAGGAAAACAATAACATAGGCTCTCTCCGACTGAATTTTTGTAAGTTGGGGGGGGGGGGTTATGTATGAGTTGGGTAGTACGCCAAAAAATTGAAAAGTCTCAGGTGGTACGCGGGCACCAAAAGATTGGGAAACACTGTTCTAATACCAATAATTGTAAAGTAGGTCTCTCTCTCTCTCTCTTGAGCTAAACAGTTATCCTAGCGAAAGTGAGACAGACGCTCTATACTCAAAATACATATAAAACGTTTCGTACAACTGCAGTTTTAATTTCCCAAACGATAAATACAATCACAGTTAGTCATGTCCATTGTAGCTGAATGAGCCATTATGGTTTTTAGGTTACAAACAAGTCGAGCTCAATCGGAAGCGGCAGGAAGCGCTGCAGTAAGCCGAGTAACAATGCAATCAGCTGGCGAGCGGTAAAGTAACCACTTGGCGAGCGTTAAAGACTTTAACGCTCGTTCCAAAAAATTACAAAGACTTTATCGCTCTCTCCTCAGTAAACAGCTGTTTTACGATTGGTTTTCGGTACGTAAACTGACACTTTACGCGCTTTTGTAGGAAATAGCTATTTGTGTAATAAGAGCGTAAAGTACGTCATTGCCACTCGAGAATTGTAGATGGCCGCACGAAGCGTCAGCTGAGTGCGGCCAAACAATTCGAGAGCGGCAATGACTATTTGCGCTCGTAATACACACAAGATTTTTCCTACCAACATAATTGTTACACATTACATGTTTTATTGTATACAAAATGTCATTTAGATTATTTTTGATTTGTTTCTGTTGGAACATAATGTTAACTATCAAACATAACCTCAAACTAAAAAAGAAGCAATTACTAAACGTCAACAATGAATAACAGCTGTAGCATGGTTTGTAATAACAGCTGATTTAAAATTGCTGTTTGATCTAGCGTGAGGTAAAGAATCATTGCCGCTCTAGAGCGGGAAAGAAACGGAAACCGGAAATGAACTGTTTTGTATAGGGGTTACAGGTGTGGCAATGCAATTATTTCCATGCAGTGGTAGGAAAAGAATTTTTTTACACATAAAAGTACTACAACGTGTAAAATTCACAACCAGGCCATTGAGTTGGTGTGGTGAGGGAACTGAGGTTGTTTGGATGATTTAAAATTTTATCGGAGCCGTAATCAAAAGTGATATATTCTCTTTGAAGCTGTTGAAATTTCTTGATATTGAAAGTGGTTCAAGTTAATTGCCGCACCTCAACGACATCGCTTAGCTGTACAGTGTGTACATCAAGTATGAAAACCAAATTCTATTTGTACAATTAAAGAAATGTAACATATTTTACCCTACCAACTGTAACATCAAAAGTATGTTTTTAACCCACTAAGGGCATTGGGGTTGGAAGGAAACTGAAGTTTTTTATGCATAGTGCACAATACTTAGTTACAAACTGTATATGCATTTTCTTCATTTTTTTACAAATAGCTTGTTTGTAATTGATAATATGAATAAATTGAACAGGTGTAAATCTTTTCTTTCAATAAAAATGTGGAGCTTTTTCTTTATTAAATATTTAAAGGCCTATAAAAATTATTATAGTTACGAAAAAACAAATATTTTACAAAGTAGTAAGAACAGTTGCTTGACATGTAATATCTCAAGACTTAAAAATAAATAACTAAACACGAGTGAAGTTTTCATGTAATGACGAGAACACTGCGTGTTACATTTTACAAAAGTGCCCTTTGCCCTACGCTGCGGGCTTCATCTCTCTCTGTACAAACCTCTTATAAATGCAATAATATTATTTTTATAATAATGTGTAATACAATAGAAGTGTTTAAACATTATCCAACTTCATTCATGTCATAATTCCTGCATAGATTGTGCATCTAATTTTCCATAGTACAAACAGATCAATCAGATAAACTCGATTGTAGAGATTTTCACAATATGATGGCCAATAAGGGTGGCCCAGTCAATATTGGACTAGGACGGAGACAATTTTACTGTTTGTCCCCCGTGAACCGACGACCCTTACACTGTGCAGCCGTCCCGAATAACATTTATATTGTAATCCGCCCAGATATTTCTGAAATAGAAATTCAACATCTCAATTTAGTTTTATTGTCTACACACCACTAGAATAATAAAGAACTTTTATCTCAATATTTCGACTTCTCATCAGAAGTCATCTTCAGCATTAACAACATGCGTTTTTAGGGACCTGATTACGATCCGCTGATGATCAGTCGGGTAGTGCATTTCCCATGTATAACTTACAGGTTGTCATTCATTCCTCTAGAAACGGTAAAATCCAAATAACATAATGAGCCAGAAGTTTTAGCGAATTTCCCTATATGGAGTACGCTATTTTACTTAAACATATTTTTTACAAGAGTCCTTGAAAGATTGCCGATCTTGCATTCGCTTATCCGCATATGCACATCATAGTACTCCTGGTATGTGTAATAATGTTAATATTTGTGTGGGGGACATTAGGTGACATATTTAAACTGACAAAAAGATCCATTCAATACTATGAGTCCAAGTCCTATGATCCTTACAGTTTTTGACTTGCAAGGAAATATGAAGAAACACGAAACTGATCAATAGAATATACAAAGTAAAACGAACCAATAACACCAGTTTTCACGACGAAATT
>CM061537.1:19341466-19460308 GCA_030545055.2 Neoaliturus tenellus | reverse complement strand
AGTTTTCACGACGAAATTGTAATTTATGAACGGTTAACCTTAAGAATTGACGGGGAAAGGTAGGAGGAGGTAGAATTGGAAAGAGGAACCGAGGTAATAGGTGCGAACTTTTATGGTGTCATGGTGGACCTGGCCGGCCCTGGTGCGGAGTTTCATTTTTTTTATATCAAATAGGAACTGGTGCGGATTTACATGGTCCCGCCTAGCCAAGGTTCCTACTACTTAGCCTTTTTGTTTACAACTTTATCCCTACAAATTCTTCTACTCCTCACTGGACACAGACGAAACAGCAACGCACCAAACAGTCGAGATCCGCATGATGATCCAGGGTTGACTGATATTTATTTATTTGTTTGATTATAGCAAGAGTGGATGGAGCCTTTGAAGAAGGATGAATGTTGATCATCTGACTTGCTTGTGTCCAAACCCGACTTCTAGCTCATCAGTGTTAGATGCCGAGATAAACATAGAATATCTCCAGATTTCTGTTTAGTCAGCTCAGCGGCTCGATCTTGTATCTTGGTACTGATCGGTCAAGTACGTAACAACAACTGCTATCAGTATTGATGTGGACGTTGTTGTTGTTGGCCGATGGCAGGGTCGGTTGAGACACTACAAATGTTTTAAACCGGCACTGAACAACAGTCATATTACGTTATTATTATCTGATTACGTTACGTTATTATCATAGTCTGAATATTTGTTATTATTATCTTATGATCATTAACCACTACGGAAAAAGTCAAGCAATTTAGAATCGTAGCGTTTAAATAACCTAGATTGTTCGTGCCACTTTAAAACCACGCAAAATATGGTTTTGCAGCCTCATTGTATATATAATAGTCTGGCAGTTAAGGGCCAGGTATTAGTAGAATTGTGAATTTAACGATAGAGCTCTAAAATTTTGATCACAAATACTACATATTCAAAGGTTTCAATTTAGATAGAAGGCCATCTTAAATTTTCGATGTGCGGAGGTTTCAATTGATGTTTTTAATTTTACACCATTATTATTAAAACGAAATAGGGTATTTAGAAGATTGCCTCCTCTTATAAAATTTGCCATAGACGAATTCATTGCTTACAAATGTGTTCACAGTGAAGAAGGAACCACTGAAACTAGAATACTCTAACGGTAGGTAACACCCGCAGCTATTGTAAGGAAAGAGCACCATAGGTACGTCACGTACTTGACAGTTGCTTCAACTGTAGTTGTTGTAGCTGAATCACCAACAACGTCACTGATGTGTTAGGCCCAGTTCACACGAGCGTCAAAATACGCTGCTTGCACGCTGCGTCGACGCGGCGTCAACGGTACACACGTGTGTACCGCTCCATTTGAGTACATGCACTGCTTAAACGCCGCTACATAATAAAGCATCGTCAACGCAGACGCATGATGCTCGTGAGCACCGGACCTTAATTGTTGTTGTTGTTGATGTCACCTATCTTATTGTATTTTATATTTCCTGGAAAGAACCATAGGTGAATGTAAAACATACACATAGCGCATGCAATATTAGATTAAGTATTTGGACCTTATCAGTTTTAACTTTGCGTGACAAGAAACACAACTAAATAATTTTAAGTTGCCTATTATTTTAATCGAAATTAAAGACATAAACAATTTCGTATTTTAACAGTTAAACTATATTGAGCAGTTACAGAGAAAATTGAAAAAAGTTCTGCTTTGATAGAATGTATCGATGTTTAGTATGATGCAATACAACAATCGATTTTTCATTCGATATAATTAGAATAGAATAACATCGAATGAAAAATTGATTGATGTATTGGATGGTATATCATATTGATGTATCTGATCAGATCAGATTTCTTTTCGAATTTTCTCAGCAACCACTCAATGCAAATTAATGGTTAAAAATACTAAATGTTTTGCTATTTTAAGATATTTGTAACTAAAATTTATGTAATTACCTAAACAATTTAACGGTAAAAAATTTTAATACCCCATTAGAAACCCCATAAAACCCCCTAAATAGAAAATTCAAGATGGCCTTCTATGTAAATTTAATCCTTTGTATATGTAGTATGTGAGTTTAAAGTTTAGATCCTTATCAACAAACGCACAATCTTTCCACATATCTGTCCGATTACACCCGGTTGCAACAATTTTATATGTAAATAAAAATGCATTAAAATGCTTCCTCAAATTTAATTCCACTATGATCATCACTATTGTTTTCTTAATCAACCTACACCTTTCCTATCTCTAGGACAAGAACAGAACAAGGAGACATTACGTGTGACGTCATTGCAGCGAAATTGGTGACGTCACAGGTCTGCAGTTGTCGATGACTCTCATCAATCATCGCTCACGTGTCATCAAAAACTGTCCCAATATATCAAAAGTGTTGTTTCATAAAATGTAGTAACCTATTTATTATTCGCAAATAATGCCAGGGGAACATTGCTAATGTTAAACTATTGCAATCTAATAATAATCTTGTAAAGCTCTGATTATAAGTTAAAACTAGTGTAATTGCGGGATTCGTTGTTGGTACAGACAAGGCAAAAGTTGGTAATCGTAGTTGTAAGCTGTATCACAGCCACAGCCCGGAGCGGGAAAGTCACTCATCCATACACTGGATGCGACTTCATAGAATGCACTGAATGCGTGCCATAGAGAACGCGCCTCAAGCGGATGCGTTTCAGCAATGAGCATTGCTGCTTTTACACTAGCTATGACTCA
This sequence comes from Neoaliturus tenellus, assembly GCA_030545055.2. NCBI lineage: Eukaryota > Metazoa > Arthropoda > Insecta > Hemiptera > Cicadellidae > Neoaliturus > Neoaliturus tenellus. Next base: position 19,457,595 of record CM061537.1, on the reverse strand, counting down.
TTACAATGCAGTTTTACTACATGAGAATCGCTGCTTTTTCACAAGGCCTGATTAATCACAATGCAGTTTTACTCCATGAGCATTGCTGCTTTTACACTAGCTATGACTCATTACAATGTAGTTTTACTCCATGAGCATTGCTGCTTCTACACGAGACCTGACTAATCACAATGCAGTTTTACTCCATGATCATTGCTGCTTTTACACTAGCTATGACTCATTACAATGCAGTTTTACTCCATGAGCATTGCTGATTTTACACTAGCTATGACTCATTACAATGCAGTTTTACTGCATGAGAATCGCTGCTTTTTCACAAGACCTGATTAAGCACAATGCAGTTTTACTCCATGAGCATTGCTGCTTTTACACTAGCTATGACCCAATACAATGTAGTTTTACTCCATGAGCATTGCTACTTTTACACTAGCTATGACTCATTACAATGAAGTTTTACTGCATGAGAATCGCTGCTTTTTCCCAAGGCCTGATTAATCACAATGCAGTTTTACTCCATGAGCATTGCTGCTTTTACACCAGCTATGACTCATTACAATGTAGTTTTACTCCATGAGCATTGCTGCTTTTACACTAGCTATGACTCATTACAATGCAGTTTTACTGCATGAGAATCGCTGCTTTTTCACAAGGCCTGATTAATCACAATGCAGTTTTACTCCATGATCATTGCTGCTTTTACACTAGCTATGACCCATTACAATGTAGTTTTACTCCATGAGCATTGCTGCTTTTACACTAGCTATGACTCATTACAATGCAGTTTTACTGCATGAGAATCGCTGCTTTTTCACAAGGCCTGATTAATCACAATGCAGTTTTACTCCATGAGCATTGCTGCTTTTATACTAGCTATGACTCATTACAATGCAGTTTTACTGCATGAGAATCGCTGCTTTTTCCCAAGGCCTGATTAATCACAATGCAGTTTTACTCCATGAGCATTGCTGCTTTTACACTAGCTATGACTCATTACAATGCAGTTTCACTGCATGAGAATCGCTGCTTTTTCACAAGACCTGATTAATCACAATGCAGTTTTACTCCATGAGCATTGCTGCTTTTACTCTAGCTATGACTCATTACAATGAAGTTTTACTGCATGAGAATCGCTGCTTTTTCACAAGACCTGATTAATCACAATGCAGTTTTACTCCATGAGCATTGCTGCATTTACACTAGCTATGACCCATTACAATGTAGTTTTACTCCATGAGCATTGCTGCTTTTACACTAGCTATGACTCATTACAATGTAGTTTTACTCCATGAGCATTCCTGCTTTTACACGACACCTGACTAATCACAATGCAGTTTTACTCCATGATCATTGCTGCTTTTACACTAGAAATGACTCATTACAATGTAGTTTTGCTCCATGAGCCGTGCTGCTTTTACACTAGCTATGACTCATTACAATCTAGTTTTACTCCATGAGCGTTGCTGCTTGTACTTGAGATATGACTTATTACAATTCAATTTTACTCCATGACTATTGTTGCTTTTACATGAGATATGACTCATTACAATGCTGTTCTAGCCTACTCCATTAGCATTGCTGCTTTTACACGAGATCTGACTCATCAAAATGCAGTTTTACTCCATGAGCATTCCTACTTTTACACGAGACCTGATTTTTCACAATGCAGTTTTACACCATGATCACACCTTGGTCACCATGATCACCATGATTTTACACCTGCTTTTACACGAGATATGACTCATTATAAAGCAGTTTAACTTTAACGATACTGGACATCATAAAAAAACTAATCTTACATTATAAAGCTTAGATAAAAAAATTAAAATAACAACGGTATACCAGCCTATTAAACAATACGTCCTGTAACACCAATGTCCTTGATTTAAGTAGAAGTGAATATTCTTCTAATTTATAAATGTTATGCATAGATATATTTTTTTATTAAATAAGTATCCAATTAAGTAAACAAAACAAATCAATGTAACTTTGTGTAAACCGGACTTCCATCGAACTCAGAGTGCATGAACAAGGTAGGCCTACTAATTTACACATTTTACATTATTCGTCGTTTTTACTTAGGAAATTATTTTTTTACTCTAATTTCTCTAATTTAGTCATGTGGGTACCATTGGTAGGATAAAAAATAACAGTATCTCATTATGAATGCAGCGATTCATAAGCAGTGGTACACCCTCCCATTGAAGCGTCCTAAAATCGTTTGAAATGTGAATTTTAATATATAATATTTTTATCTCATAGTACCTTATGTGTCAAGCATGAGTATGAGTGTGAGTGTGCGTGTGTGTGCTCGTGTGAGCGTCGTCGCCAGGTATGCCAGGGACGCCCCGCGGTCTACAAATTCTTGGCCGAATAACATTCCGTATTGAAGATACAAGTGACAGTCTCAGAATTCAAGCTGTTATGAAAGACAACATTTTAACTGTCTACAAGTTAATAATTTTTAGATTTAACTGAAAATGTTAGAAAAGTTCAATTACATTATTAGGTACTGATCATTTTAGTTAACTTTGAAAGTGAAAAATTCTAATCATTTACAAAAATCAACACTCAACTCTTGTGTTTTCCTTATACAATTTTTCGTATGTAACTTTTTTATTAAGATTATCATAATTACAACGAAAATTCAATTTGATACCCAGTTTTGACACCCTTTAAAATCCAGATAATATATTTCAGAATTCGTAACGAAATTAATATCGACCGGCTTAAACAATTTAATTTGTACATCTATTTCAGATAATTTAATATACATGCATAATTGTTCAACTTTGGAATTTATACAGATCCAAATTAATTAAAAAACTATAACATCATTTTATTGTAACCGTCCAACTAAAAACACTGGTAATCAAATGAGTTGTAAATTTACTGAGAGGTAGCCTATATCTAAATGAAGGAAGTATTGAACTATTGGAATGAAAGAAGTATTTAACTATTGGAATGAAGGAAGTATTGAACTATTGGAATGAAGGAAGTATTGGATGGAGACTTTTCCGGTCCAAGGACGTTTGGTTGTACGGAACCAATCGCGCCGTAATTCGATCTCTCGGTCCAATTTGTAACATCTGCTTGGCGCTGGGAATAACACACCATCATTCACCGTCAGCTGACTCAACTAGATCCTATTAAAATTTGGAAACAGGCCAGTTTCAGTTTCATAGACTTTTTGAACATATGTTGAAAGGAAAACCTTTTAAAATTAAGGTTCGTGTTCTTTCTTAGTTTTTATTATATGCAATATGTACAATTGCGTTGATCCACACTTGTTAAAATAGCGTTACTTATACTTTCACACATTTATTTCTTATTAAATCTGTTTTATTGCATTACGAAATTCAAGCCTGTCTAGGATTCCTAGTTTACTAAGAACAATAATTCGAATGATAAGGAGTTTAGGCATACCTTCCTTGGCCCCGGACCTAATTCATTATCTGAGGGGTGAAAATTATGTTAGAACTTAATTGTTAATTTGAGTAAAGTTTTTTTTAATTACAAAAAGTTCAAAACCTACCATGCAGGCTAATTACATCTTAAATTTAAAGTGACAACTTACTGGTGGCTTACAACTGAAATATTCCCCAAATGTCTGGCAACTCAAGAGCCATCTCTGAAAGATTCATCGCCCGTTCCGAACACCTGCGTCACAGACAGAACACTAGACAACGTAGCTGGATCAATTTTAACTAAATACTAGTATACGTGTTGCTCGAAATCGAGCAGTTTATTTTAATACAGTACAAATGTTACTTTAGCTCTAAATCAATGACATCCGACCAACCCAATAATGTGAATATATGCAAACACCAATAACTACACGTATTTATAGCTGATTAATAACAGATGTTTAAAATGCTTTATTCAATCCCAATGTTATTTTAATGGGAAATTTTGAGATTTCAATGGTGGATAGGGCTTTTATTTTCAGTCCGATTCCCATCAGTTTTTGGCGGAAACAACTACAGACCAAGCCCTATCCAACGACACCAAAAACTTTAAAATCGGTTAAAAATTGTAGGAGGAGTTCTCAAGACAAAAAAACCCTTAGCGTATTAAATAAGTGTAGATTTCTACATGAACAATAACATTTTCTCCAACCACTCAATATCAACAATACATTCTTATTAATGACCCTAGTTTTAATGATTGCTATACCTTGAATTAAATCATGCATAATATTTTGTATTTGATTTATATTACGCACAATAGATTTAGATTATCTTTTATAATACACTATAATTCACAAGAGTATTTTGCAAGAGCTTACTTGAAGGGCAAAATAGTTCTAGGTTTTGTATTGCAATTTGAGTACCTTTGCGAAGCATGAGTAAGCAAGCTAGTCATTAATATTGGAAATCTGTGAATTGTTTATAAATAAATCTACATTCAATATAATTGGGAGCCTATAAATTGTATTCACATACACTTTAAGTTGACACTAAATTCAATACAAGTCTAAATTTCAAACTGGGATAACCATCAAATCATTTTACTGTATTATGTTTAACTTCTACAACCAAAGTACTAAGCATCTATTATTTCAATCGCAACAATAATAATTAATACTAGAGATCGCCCACTGGTCGAAATTCGACCAAAAACTCAGTTCATCATTAAATGTAGCCTAAAATGTTTATAACTGTAACATCTGTGCTTCTTGATTTGCTAGCATTTGTTATCAGCTGTCTAATGAATCAAACAATTATCTTCTCCCATAAGATTAACATTGGAATTTTCAAAGCCTGTGGGGCGTAGCCCTGGAGTCCGATGTGAATTATAATGTGATTGTGCTCATCTACAGGACGATACCTTTCTAACGGTATGCGCGGATTTCTTCTACGATGCGCACAAGCTGAGAAAAAAGGAGGAAATGAAACATGCTTGCCTATTAATATATAGATAATACCTAGAATTCAAATAATGACTCATTGAAGAATACACGGTATATGGGTTTTCAAGACCGGTTATGAACATCATAGTCGACATCATTTCGCGCCGGCTTCGCAAGTGCCTCATTGTTTGCACTAAAGGTTAAGAGGACGTACAAAATATCATGACTGAGAGATAAGGTAAATCGTTTATCGTCACTGCAGCATAATGAGTACAGCTTTTGTGGAATTTTACTGCAATTATCTCTTCTTTTCCTTTATGTGTGCATTAAGATAACTTAACAACACTTAAAAGTTAACTAACTGAATGTTTTAGTAAACTGAAATTAATAGTTTGTGTAGTTATACAATCAGATACTTGTTGAGTATTAACTCTAATAGGCTCAATTTGTGTGCAGTAGTCTAAATTAATAGCAATTTGAGTTTTGTTGTTGCGTAAGGGAAATATGTAGACGGGTTAAGAAAGGTCTTTGAGGTGTGTAGTGTGGTTGTATGTTGGCATGAAGGTTTAATTAGGGTGGGTAATGAGTGAATAGGAAACTCTGGATGCTCAGATGAAAGTATTATTGAGTTTGGTTCCAAAACGCACGTCTTATTGAATAATTAATTATAGACTACAAAAATGATAATTTTCCTCTATAAAATCGATTCAACAAGAATATTTTGTTATATAACATACTTTCTAATGGTCTATAGAGAATAATTAATAACTCTATAACAATTTTTAATGACTCCGTGTATTAACCTAAAATCAAATAAATAACAGTAACAGTCAATAATAAGTCCTATAAATAAAGGAAGTTCACGGGCACAACATATTTCTTTCACATTTTTATCACGTCAGAGAGAACGACTGATTTTGTTACGACTACTGTAATACAAATAAAGAAATCTCAAACTTCTTTAAAACATCCCTTGGGCATTCCAAACTCTCAGAGAACAGTTGGAGAAATATTGTCGTGGGTTGTTCACTTCGTCCAAGCTGTTACCTTTAGGGTATTGTATCACTAATTAGGTGAACATTTAAATAAAACTCTCAAAACAGGTTCATTATTTATTCACGATTAAATTCCTTTTGAACTTTAAAAAATATCCTCCAAACATTTCAAATTAAAACTTAATTACTAATATTGTCAACAGTTTTAGGCTTAAATATTCCTGAATAGATTCGTCATGGCTACTAAATTGAACCAAAGTTAGCTGATAATTGTAAAAATATACCAATATCAACCAATTTATATAAGTGGTTCAACAAATTTCTACCCCACGGAGAGCAGCAACTTGGATCAGGTAGAGGTCGAGTGGAGCGAGCAAACTACAAGTTTACCGAAAATACGCTCGCTCATCCCGGTACTGGTTTTAAAACAAGATAATTTTTTTAAATTTTATTTAAAAGCTGTTTTATGTTTAAAATATCTTATTAATTCAACTAAAAATCACCCACAGATAAAAATTTATCACAAAACATTTAGTTGATCTGAGTCCAATTAGTTTAAAAATATTGTATTACAGAGGGAAACATCTGTTTTTCTTGCTTTTGTTATTACAATGTCGGTCGAAAATATAATTATTAAATTAATTATTGTTTTTCTATAAGATTGACAGTGGATTTGGAAGCCTGTTGGGCGTAGGCAGTGCTACGGACGATGTATAAAGTGCATGCAATCCTCATGTTTAACAGTAAGTTATCAATGAAACATATTGATAGTATTCAAAGAATGTTGGTGTTGCTCTGTAACCTTTTTAAAGAGAGCCAACTAACCAATGCAATTACTATAATTAGTATCGAGTAAATTTTGGGAAAATTTATTTGAACTCTCCCACATTTCTTCCTCAATTGTACTCGATAAAAAAATTAAATAATATCTAATTAGAATCCGTGAAACATTTGTGGACACCCAGTACTTTATTTTAATTTCAATTAGTGGAATATGAATTATATGTAAACTATAGTTCCCACTATGGTAGGGTTTCTGCTAAGGGACTATATGATCAATAATTTGCCAATTTGAGCAAAAGAACATACGAGACTCATTAACTAGCAAACAAAGAGACAGTTTGGCAAAACTGAATTTCCGTCAATCTTCCTTGCTTGATAAATCAAACTGCCGTCAAAAAATTTCAATATATTCCACGAGTGATGTATCATTAATTATATCGGTTCTTGTCGATAATAAATTACGTAAACTTTTGATTAATAAAGCTATATTAATTTGGTGTTGAAAAACAAGAAGCTGCAAATTATCAAATACCTTAGTATAAAACTACGAATTATTTTAGAAAGTTACGTATTTTTACTGTAGTATTTTATAAACATACATTGGCAAATGAAATCAACTGGTAAAGTGTCAGTAGCTTAAATCGTGACTTGAAGAAAAATAAGGACTGGACGAAAGGTCATACTACACTGAAATAGACTCATGTGTATATATTTTGTGTCCAATTTTTAACATATAAAAAGCATTGCATGTCATCTTTCATCGTCAAGGCCCGGTTTACCGCTGGCAAGAATATAATATAAAACAAGAGCGTCGGTAAACGACAACAAATCCAATACTTGGCCATCGTAGACGCCGGCGCTCCGAGCACTCAAATATTATAAACAACACGTCATAATTAAACCTTCTGAATAATGTTTATGCTATTCTTTATTATTTATAATAGGTAAATTAATTGGCATAATTTGCTAACGTTACTTAACAGATTTCTATAAACAATTATCGTAAATAGTTATTTATAATAACTAAATATATTGTAAACTAATGAATCTGTGTTTTACGATGTTAATAAACTGTGGGGAATTATTAAAGCGTTCAAACGTCACAACGAAAGCGCTTATTACATTCCAATGGCAGTGATGATGTTTTTCGCTCTAACACACATAATGAAGCTTTGAATAGTCCATTGTAAAGGTAACCCTTTAAAAAATTGTTAAATTATTATTATTAGGTTTAGTGAATGAAAATAATTTGGCTGTTCTGATCTTGTCAATTGTTATAATAATTTGTATAAGTAACACTCCCTAGTTTTCTTGTGTTTTATTTACCGTGTGACATTTTATTAGTGGAGAGTATTTTTCAGGATACTGCACTAAACCTTCTTGAAGCAATAAAATAATGTTGTATTATCATAGTATTAATATAACAAATATTCTTTAAAAGTATAATTTAGTTTCATTTATCGCACTAAGAGATAAACGAACGCTATGCCAAAGTGATCAGTCTCAGCACTATATGGAATCTGCAAAAATGAAAAGGAAAATTAAAATATTGACGAGTTTCGACGGGATATAACTTTTACTTAATAAGTGTAGCAACTTCTAATTACACCAACCAACGGAGAAAGAAATACGAGTAACAAAGACCAACTGACCGATAGAACCTCATTGCTCTTTGATCAACGACTTGTCCTTTCTAAGCTTTGACGTCACAACCTGAGCTTCCCATTGTTGGATGGCTTGTGTCTCAATATTAATTACGATTGAGATCAGCCTGACGCAGAACAGAGAGATTCTAAATAATTGTTGGATTGGAAAAAATAAATACTTCTTTATGTTTGAGTTTCCCATTATTTGTTTTCTTTGTTTGAAAGACTATTTTTGGTAACAATTAATCTAACGTATAAAAAATGTTATTTTATGTTTTAGTATAGTAAATTTGGCCCATTTTAGCGAATTTCCCTACAAGGAATACGATATTACGGTAGTAGCCATAGTAAGACCTAAGCACGGGCCCATGTTACTTTTTCATTTTGAGGTCCCCAGAAGCCTAAAACACCCTTTGTTTATTTTCATATATTTTATGCATCTATCTATCTATCTATCTATATATATATATATATATATATATATATATATATATATATATATATGTGTGTGTGTGTGTGTGTGTGTGTGTCCGTGGTACAAATAACTTTTGAAGGGGACCTCTGATTTTGATGAAATTTATTATAAAGTGTAACACCAGGTCTATTTTCATGAGTTTACGAACCAGTATGATCGGGTTATGGGAACGTTGTTTTATGGTGTTTCAAAGGGGTAAAAAATGGGTTTTTGGCACTTTTGGACCTCAAATTTCAAAATGCAACATTTTAACCAAAACTATTTAAAAGAGCTTAAAAAGAACAAAAATCTGTATTTTGAATTTTTAGCTTAGCTTAACAGATTACGGAGAAAAGCTAAAAACAGGTTTCCGATGGTAATCTTATGGGAAATCAACATAACCCTGTTTATCACTTATTTATTGAGATAACTTGGTATAATTTGATATGTACCTTCACTAGGTAGGGTTTAACTGATATTTGCTTACAACACCCATATAGCAACAAACCTACATACTCCCCCATTGGGTTTATGGGGAAAATAAAAAAGTCCCAAATATTGATACAATTTTATATTTACCTTACCTAATCATTATATTTACTAACAACTAACATTTTCTAACAATATCCCATGGCAGCAAACCTACATGCTCACTCCTATAATGTTTATGGGAAAAACATAAAATATCAAATTCCTATGGAAATTCGTTTTGTACGAAGGTCTGCTACGACGGGAATATTATTAATATTTAGAAAACATATTTAAAGATTAATGGAATTAGGTTATGGATTAAAGGTCTAATATGTTGTTTATGGTCGAGGACAACTGGTCGAGTTTTGAAAAGCAACTTAAATTAGTTTTTTGCTTATTTAGATCCATATAATCGACCGTTTCAGTTTTCAATTTACAAGACTTACCTTTGTAAATTGCTAGCCAAGATTGCTAGCAAGTGGGCAACCCGTCTTGTTTTGCTACTATATGTAAGTCTGCTGAGTACCTTCTACTGCAGTTTTATCACAAGCTGACAACCTCGAACCTGAGCGGCCGCATTAAAAACAATTCCACGAAAAATGTTTAAGCAGGCAAATTCTTTGTTTAACAGTAAATTGTACATACAACATTAAAATTGAATGTAGAAAATGTGTACGGTTCTCGTATAACAATGTCCAAAGCATTCCAGAAACAACTATAAAACAAAAGGTATCCTCCATTGTTAACATATGTTTAGACAAGTTTTAAAGGCTGGCAACTCCTACAGAGGTCTGGGCTCCTGATAAACATTTCACCACGCAGCTGAGTTGGGGGGTTATACACGTGCAGGAAGTCTCACACAAACTGTGTGTTGGGCTCCAACCCTTCGCTAGACAATGCTTGTGTTGGAAAAACATCACCACGTTGGCCTATACTACCATGACAGGTGAGGGATCTCACATAGTAGCTTTATCTATTCTGTTACTATTAATTTCAAAATAATTTTTAAATCCTCTTATATAAAAAAATTATGAATATGTCATTAAAATTAACTATTTTAAAAGAGAAAATCAAAGTACTGTATATATTTTCAGTTTTGTGTTAAATATAAATTCGTTTAAATTGGTTAAAATAATTTTTATGAATTCTTTTAGTAAACTTTATGCGTACGTAATTCGTATTTTATATTTGCTGTTACTACTTATTCGCTAAACTTGGTTGAAATATTGGGTTGAAAATATTAACGGAATGTCGTCGCCTATTCTTATTTATACAGTCAAAATCTCTTCATGTCAGGCTTAAATGCATAGAATGAAATTTTATGTTTGTTTTGAAATTTTATTTCGAAAGGAGATGTTGGTGGTTGACATTGTAAAATTGCTCGTAACGACATGGACGGCTGCTGGGAATGAAAACGTAAGAAGCAGTGATAGTGAATTATTTTAATCTTATTTACATTCACAAACTTATGGAATTAAGTTTTAAGTCGAAAGAAACCTGAAGTGTAACATCTAAGCCCAAACATTTATTTCTATTTTCCGAATTTTTCCCAATATTAACAGTGAAGGACAGATTTCCATTGAAAATTTACTGCAAATTACCGATAAAAACTTACCAAAAATCTAATTTAGAATTTATTTTTCAATGTGTACAATATAATATCCCTTAATGAAAAATAAATATCAAGTACTTCAATATATTGAAATAGTTTGAAGTAATTCAAAGTAGTTTGAAATTTTGAAGTAATACTCAAAACTTACCGCTGGAAAACTTAAAATGTACGAAATTTGAATTCTAGAATCGCACACTAGATCTAGTGGTTTAGAATAGTAAGCTACATATTGTGTATCACGTACGGTATAATGCGTTGCACATATCAACATAAAGTCCACAACGCCCAGCCCATAAAGTCCGATGCATAGTACATAATGTGAGGGTATTATAATCCTCATAAAAACATAGCAAACGCACGATGTGGTTTATATGCCATTACAACGTACTATTGAATCATCTCAGTGGTTGTTTTGTAGGAAAGTGTATTATAACGATACACAGAAATTAAAATATTTCATATTATAAAACAAATAAATTTTCTTTCAAAATTTAGTATATAAATACAAACATTACATACACAAATCTTGTCACACTGTGGACAAGGAAACCCAGTAAAAAATTGGAATAAGTAAATATTTGAGGCTTTATGTCCGATCAAATATAATGAAAGTCTTATAAAACATACACATTTTATAAACCACCATGAAGTTTAAATGGTAACAAACTTCTACCAGGAAGTTTCATCCTGCCTAAGCAGTTGTGATACAAATGTAAACATGCAACGTTCAAACTACATCCGCTTTTGAGTCGTTATCAGCTTCTCTGTACACTACACCCGCTTATCAGTCGTTATCAGCTTCCCTGTACACTAACCCGCTTATCAGTCGTTATCAGCTTCCCTGTACACAACACCCACTTATCAATCGTTATCAGCTTCCCTGTACACTACACACTCTTGTCAGTCGTTATCAGCTTCCCTGTACACTACACCCTCTTGACAGTCGTTATCAGCTTCCCTTTACACTACACTTTCTTATCAGTCGTTATCAGCTTCCCTGCACACTAACCCGCTTATCAGTCGTTATCAGCTTCCCTGTACACAACACCCGCTTATCAATCGTTATCAGCTTCCCTGTACACTACACCCTCTTGTCAGTCGTTATCAGCTTCCCTGTACACTACACCCTCTTGCCAGTCGTTATCAGCTTCGATGTACACTACACCCTCTTGTCAGTCGTTATCAGCTTACCTTCACACTACACCCGCTTATCAGTCGTTATCAGCTTCCCTGTACACTACACCCTCTTGTCAGTCGTTATCAGCTTCCCTTTACCCAACACCCGCTTTTCAATCGTTATCAGCTTCCCTGTACACTACACCCTCTTGTCAGTCGTTATCAGCTTCCCTTCACACAACACCCGCTTATCAGTCGTTATCAGCTTCCCTGTACACTACACCCTCTTGTCAGTCGTTATCAGCTTCCCTTTACACTACACTTTCTTATCAGTCGTTATCAGCTTCCCTGTACACTAACCCGCTTATCAGTCGTTATAAGCTTCCCTGTACACAACACCCGCTTATCAATCGTTATCAGCTTCCCTGTACACTACACCCTCTTGTCAGTCGTTATCAGCTTCCCTGTACACTACACCCTCTTGCCAGTCGTTATCAGCTTCCCTGTACACTACACCCTCTTGTCAGTCGTTATCAGCTTCCCTTCACACTACACCCGCTTATCAGTCGTTATCAGCTTCCCTGTACACTACACCCTCTTGTCAGTCGTTATCAGCTTCCCTTTACCCAACACCCGCTTATCAATCACCTGTTATCAGCTTCCCTGTACACTACACCCTCTTGCCAGTCGTTATCAGCTTCCCTGTACACTACACCCGCTTATCAATAGTTATCAGCTTTCCTGTACACTACACCCGCTTATCAATCGTTATCAGCTTCTTTGTACACTAACCCGCTTATCAATCGTTATCAGCTTCCCTGTACACTAACCCGCTTATCAGTCGTTATCGGCGTCCCTGTACAACACGTGCTTATCAGCCGTTATCAGCTAACATGTACAATTTACGCTTTTATCAGTTGTTTTCATCTTCCAAGTAAAATATACCCGCATTAGTCGTTATCAGCTTCCTGGTACACCACTCACAGTGATTTGAAGGTTTTTAACTGTTTATAATTACCTAAATTCTAGTTTCTTAAGGAATGAACGATTTTCACAGACTGATCATTGTTTATTCTTTGTTCTTTTGTCCCTTTTCTCTCAACTATGTAATTAACAACTGTTTCTGTCTCAGTTTGTTGAAGTATGTATGAAGTACATTTTAAGGGCTTGAAAAATGAAATGCATTATGTTAAATTGTGGATGTTTACTCCAGAATGCATGTCACTATAGAAATGTAAGCAGCTGAAGTCCCATTAACTATATCTGTATAGACACAACCAACCACTGTAATAATACTGGACCACACACTTGATGGCCCAGAGTAAAGCTGGCCCCACCCAATTCAGCACAATTTTCAAAACCAAGTGAGAATTTTGGGCTGAATTTGTGCTTTTAAGTAACACTAATAAGAATATTTGCTCATCCGGTTTATGTTAAAAAAGAAAAAAAACACATGGCAGGCCAGTTTCACGCTACTAAGACTTTTTCCTGTTTTATTTACTTAGATATTTAGTGCTGAATTTTTGCCCTAAGAATATACAAGTTTCAAAATTTGTGCTTATCGTTAACTCGTCCAAAGACGTCATCATTTGTTGCAAGTGATGACGTCATCAGCCCTACCACCTTAAGGAATTCGATTGGAAACGCTATCGATGTTTAATGATGAGTTTGTGCTCTCAGATTATATAAGGTTCATACTTTGTGCTCATCGAGAACCCGTTCAAAAACGTAAAATTGTGTTGTAAGTGATCACTTAAAATAAATAATGATGAAGTGTTTTGGAAGGGTTCCCGATGAGCACAGATTTTGAAACTTTTTAGATCCTTAACACAAATTTAGGGTCCTTGATGGCCTGGGACTAGATAGAACTTCTTTGGCAATCCATAAATAGGCTACACTGAATAGCTTGAATAACATGAGGTACTAAGAAGACAAATATACCTTGTTTGGGGGTTAGACGCCACCCTCAACATTTGTTGGCAGAAGCCTAAGTAGTCTTTACATTTATTTATAAATTACTTGTGTTTATGTACATTTATTTATTGATTAAAATAATATATATCCTAATTTTAAAATATCGATAGATAGCTCTTTACGCAACTCTATGACCATGGAAAATTAGTGTGCGTAATTAACCGATGAAAATTAATTGGTAAAAATAGATTTTTGATCGTTTGTTGAGAGGAAAACTGTGTCTGCTACATGTAAGTGATTTAATTACTTGGAAGCTGGTCTAGGTCCAACAACTCTCCCTTAAAGTTTAGGAGGGACTTATCTAATGTGATGTAAAGCAAAACTCTAACAATTATTTTTTATTTATTTATTTACCAAGGGCAATAATTCATGTATGAGTCTTTTCAAAGATGAAAACCATAGGGATCACTTTTGGGAATTATTTATCCCTCCTTGAGGCAAGGATGTTGAGCCGTCCGCTATAAGTGTTCTGTAATGGATTGAATTTGGTGGAGTAAGTTGTATTCTCCTACTATTTAGGGAGGTTGTGGAATACATACCGTATTTGTTTGTTGAGGCTAAGGTTGGAGATTTAGTGTTAAACGGAGAGAATTAGTTATTTTTTCATTCTCGGTAACATTTGTACTAAATTTCGCTCTTATTATTCTAATCCCCTTTAGATTATTATTTTCGACGTACGCATGACAGCCTCCTGAGGTAAGAGATGCCTGAGGAAACCACTTTGGTTGGATACGCCGATGACATCGCAGCACTAATTGCTGCACGCAACTGGCCCAACTTAAGTTGAACCAAGTCATGTGTGTGGTCAACACCTGGATGTCCGATCACGGTCCCTCGCTTGCTCTCAGTAAAACGGAGATCGTGATCCACAAGAAGAAGATGATCGACACCGTCGTCCCGTTCTGAGTGGCAAGGTGGACCAATCAACTCGTACTGCCAAGTACCGTTAGGTGGCCGTTAGGTGCCAAGTACCGGTGTTATGGTGGACACCAAGTTTAGCTGGAGGGATCAGGTCTTCCGTATGGCGGACAAGGCTGCTAAGGTGGTCACTTAGTAGGATGATGGCCAATGTCGGGGGTCCCCGATCCACCAGAAGACGTCTATTGATGTCCGCGGTCCAGTCCGTGCTTCTTTATGGAGCAGAGGTGTGGGCAGACGCTCTAAATAAAGAGTTATATATACAGGTTGCGACTCGCCCGTGATCAGTGTCAAGCGGCCCTCCGGGTGTGTTCCGCCTACCGGGCAGTGTCCGAGCCTGCCGTCCTGGTGGTCGCCGGAGTTATATCTGTCAAACTCTTGGCAGGAGAGAGGAAGGCGATTTATCAGAGACAAGGCGAGATGGGCAAGGACACGGCAAGAGCAGAAGAGTGCTCCCAAACCTTCCAGCAGTGGCAACACCGCTGGGAGCAAGACAGATGTAGACGATGGACTGCACGACTTATCAAGCAGGTCCAACCATGGGTGGAACGGGGGCATGGGGAGGTGGACTGTCACCTGACCCAATTCCGGACAGGTCACGGCTATTTTCGGTCGTAACTAAACCGGATGGACAATAACAGTTCACCGGACTGTATTTATTGCCCGGGTGTTCCAGACGATGCGTAGCACACCTTCTTCCGCTGCCCCTGTTGGGAAGGGCCCCGCCTGGAGGCCACACAAACTCTTGGTGCGTTTTTGGTGGACTCGGTCAGCCAAAAGATCTTGGAGAATGAGGGCAACTGGGATTGTTTATCCTCCTGGAAAAGAAAACTGATCTGGACCGCGAAGTGGCCCAGATCCCTTGATCGATCGGCTGGATAAGGAGCGAGCCCCATGGGCGTAAGCCAAATTAAGGCCTAGCCTGACGTAATGTGATAAACAATTCCAGGTTAGAATCCTAAAGAGTAGAGGAGGTTTTTTAGTGGGTCCCACACTACAGGCTGGCGCCCTGTGTGCGTAATGCATTTTCCTCCCTCTCCCTAAAAAAATCCCCTTTAGATTCTCGATGTCCCTGCATTAATTAGTTGACTGATGGTTGTTTGCTTACAATCGTGTTAAGTGTTAGTCATTTACCTATTTATTTGTTTCTTTTTCATTGTATGACAATTTGTTATAAATCATTTATTTATTTTAATTGGACTTAAGCTTAAAATATTTATTCACCGACCATCTGAAAATGACCTTTTTGTTCAAGGTAATTAAGATAGACAAGTGAGCTGGAATTTCAAAATAGTTTAGATCAATAAAAGTCATTAAATGTTTAGGAGAGTTTTCACACACTGATTGAAAGAAACTAAAAAACTTAAAAACATGTTTAAAAAATCGGTTGCAGGAATAAATAGTGGTTTTAGAACTAAGATGTGTGTTCACAAGTCAAAGATATAAATAGCATGTAATAAAATTGTGAACAAACTAAACTTTTAATATTCAATATGTTATTTATGCTAGAAAAAAGAGAATTTTAAGTTTAAGAATATGGTTATTTGAGCTTCTGTGTAGCATTGGCAATAATATAAGAAATAATTATAGGCCTCTATATCTAGATAAATTCCAAATAGACGTTGTAACAAGCTTTTAATAATCTACAATAAATCTGCAGGGTAATAAAATGTTATGTAAAAACAACGTCTAAAATAAAGTTAAGAATCAGTGCTCAACAAACCAAATCTTGTAAAAATTCGACTTTTATCTACACAATTCCTCCAGGTTTTCGGGGATGTATTTTCTATATTGTTGTAAAAAGTCTGCAAAATAAAGTCTGCGAGTAAAAAGTCTGAGTAATAAGGGCTTTTTACTCTTCAGTAGATGTAGTTCTTTCCTTTCGTCTTCGAAACTCTTCTTGTAGTACAACTGAAACATTACAAAAATAAAGAAGGTGTTAATTTAATGTATTTCACTCTCAAGTTTTTATTCAAATTTATACTTAAAATAGGTTAAAATTACAAGGTTATGGAGATGTTATCAGTGTAAGCACAACCTTTTAATTTCATCTAACCGTCTTCAAGGTCTCAATAATTAACATTGAATCAGAAGGCAACTACAAGTTGTTTTGAAACTCACTTCCGAAACTCTATGAGATGATTCCTTGAATCACAATAAATAAAAAAATGCACGTGAACACATGCCCTAAACTGATTTGTTAAGTCGTTAGTCGCCACTTTGTTTTTCAAACTTAATAATTTTTGTTTCCGTAAAGGATGGTTTTAAAAAGATCTTATTTGGCATGAACTTTTGCCTCACTTGTGTTTAATTTCAGGAAAACTTTTTTTCTATGTTTATTTTCAAAATGGAGGACATATTTTAATTTTTAAGCTGAAATATGTCAAATATCGGCAAATGTTTTAAAATTTCATAAATAACAAAATAATCAAATTATATACCAAATATTTAAGAATCTTATCACAAGTAACGGAGTTATTGACATTTTTCTATTTCATGAATTATAAAGCAAAATCAATGTTTTTATGCAGAAACATGGCAATAATTACTCCGTTGATAGTTGACATATCCTTACAAACTTGGCATCATTGGTTAGATAATTTAGTTTTCATCATACCATTGCGATAATCGTTGTTTTCGGAACTAGTTGATTCCCGGTGGGTTGGATAAATGTGTAGGTGAACAAAGTTTTCGGGACTAGACCGCGAAACAGTGGTTTTCGGGACACTAAATAAGTTAATTTATTTTTAATAACAGCTGTAAATAGTTCAAATGCAAGATAAACCAATAACAACGTAAGAGGGGGTATATAGGTTAAAATTTATTAATTTTTATCCAAACTGTAAATTTATTAAAGGTGATGTGATAAAAAGTACTGTTCGTGACTCGTCCGAAAGTGGTATATCGGTGCTCGATCGAATTCAAGTACTCGGCTTCGCCTCGTAAACGCTGCACCGATAACGACCACTTTCCGGACTAGTGACGAAATATACTATTGTCAACTTGTTGTGCTCTTTGTAAAAGTTTCATAACATTTACCGATTTTGTAATATTTGATAGACAAATATTTTTATAAGATTTCATAAGATCTCATTGTAGGTGTTATTCTTATAAAGTACGCTTAGCAACCATAAAACATTTGGATTATGGCCAATTAGTACCGGTAACACGGATCATTAGAGATTCTGTTAGTAACGCCGGTTAAACACTATGTGGATTTGAGGCGGCGGAAAACTGCCACCAAGTGGAAAACCCGTAACATGACATGTGTAAACACGAACATCTTAATGTACGCAACGGCGTGGTTAAGGCGGTGACACGACCGCGAGCGGCAAACCGGTGGCGAAGGTTATTAACACTTTATTTATTTATTTTATTTATTTATACACGGAATTTTCCATTTTCAATTGTCATATAAAACAATTAATATTACAAGAAATGTAAGATTCTATTATAATTATAAATCTCCAAGACCAACTGCAACAAGACTTTAACCATTCTAATATAATAAATTAACAAATAAATAATCAAAACAACTATCAAGCCTGAAGTGATACCAGAACATAACAAGTAATAAAACTACGAACTAAATAACAAAATAATAATAAACAAGAATATAGGAATCAGATTTAGAATAAGCATAACAGACTTATGTGCCCTGCAAAAATAATAAACATAATAAAATCTAACAACTTCACCAAGCAGAAAACAACTTATGCTAATGTGTTTGCAAATGACCATGCACTAAATAATTTTCTTCTCAGGGCCGACTCGGATTCAGCAAAAAAGTCCACATCCAAGGAAGCTGCTATGTTTCCCAGACGATGAAGCCTCGGGATGGTCGAGTAATATGCATAAGACGTTGGATGATGCTGTCTTTCAAAAAGGTCTCTGGAGCGTGTTCGAGTCGAGCCACACTTGAAGTCAATCAGAGCGAGGAGCATGGGGCAGTCAATAACACCATTTAGAAGCTTATACAGAAAGCACATATCAAGTACTCTGCGTCGAACATCAAGAGGAGCCAGATTATAATTCAACTAGAGATCATAAATTGGAGCATCCTGAAAGTTGAATCCAAGCCTGGTTCCCAGCAATCGTATAAATCGCTTCTGTAAGTTCTGAAGCCTATCGCAATGCCCATTTTGGAAAGGGGACCACACAACATTACCATACTCAAGAAGTTGTCGGACCAAAGACTTGAAAAGTAGAACAAGTGAATCGGGGCCAAGGGCATTTTTAGAAGTTCTGAGAATGAATCCAAGCATTTTGTTCGCTCTGTTACAAACTGAAGCTATGTGCTCATTTGGGGTCAACTCAGGATTAAACATTATCCCTAGATCTTTAAATAGAGTGACTCTCCTGACTTCTACGCTGGTAAACGAATATCCGTAAAAAGCGGAGATGAAATCCGACAAAAAGTCATAACTGCGCACTTGGCTATATTTAGTTGCATAGCATTATCCTCACACCATAATATGACATTTTGCAAGTCAGTCTGGACACTGGTACAGTCCTCAATACAAGTGATTCTCTTGAAGAGCTTAACATCATCGGCAAAAAGCAAACATTCAGAGCTTAGATGTTGAGGAAGGTCATTAATAAACAGGTTGAAAAGGAATGGTCCCAGGTGTGATCCCTGTAGCACGCCAGATGTTGCGACGAACTGTTCAGACACTTCACCATTGAATCGGACAGCCAATCTTCTGCTGCTCAAGTATGACTTAAACCAGCTCAACAGGGGATCCCGAAATCCGTAGGCATTAAGCTTCTTTACCAAGTGACAGTAGCTCACACGGTCGAATGCCTTGGCAAAATCTAAATACACACAGCCAACCTGCTTTCTATCCTCAAACGCAGAAATTATATAGTTCTGTAGCGTAACAAGATTAGTAACGGTGGAACAACCAGCCCGGAAACCATGTTGTTCGTTGCCTATTACATTCTTAAAAAGCGGCAAGACCTTCTCAAGAACAAGGTTTTCAAATATTTTGGCTAACACAGATTGGATAACAACTGGTCTATAATTTTCAACATTGGATCTGTCACCAACCTTGTGTATAGGCACAACATAAACGTGCTTGAGGGATTCAGGGAACTGTCCCAGTATAACAAGTTCGTTAAATACACATGTTAGAACAGGGGCCAATGATTTAGAGCAATGCTTTAAAACTGATGGAGGAATACCATCGGGTCCAGTCCCTTTAAATGGGTCAAGAGACTCAAGCTTCCTTGCCACTTCACTTTCAGAAAAACTGCATGATGCTATAACGTGGGGAAAATCAAACTCAAAATCGGGAGCTGTTTCAGAATTCTCAGAGAATACAGAAGAAAAAAATTATGCAAACAGTTCACAAGACTCTTCAACTGTTTTGGCAGTTTTCCCCTCAAAATGCATGAAGTCAGGGATAACGTGGGATTCTCTCATTCCATTCACAAAGCTCCAGAAAACTCTAATGTTTGACTTCATAGTAGACTCCACATGAAGAATATAGTTATTGTAACATGTATGGCGACTTGCTTTACAAATACTTCTTAGACGGCAGAATTCTAAACGCCAACTGTCACATCCAGTGCTCTTCCAATTTCTATGGGCAATTTTCTTTTGAGTAACCAGGTTGCGAAGTTCAACTGAGAACCATGATGGGAACCGGGAAAAACCAACCCTTTTCATTGGAGTGTTAACAGCAACGGCTGACCTCAAAAATGTACACAAGTTATCAAAATAAAGAGTAGGATTATCATCATGGCTAAATGTTAAATCTGTCTCTGACAATAAATCTTGAATTTTCTGACAATCAGTCCTTCGAAAGTCAGGGACTAGCTTATGTGCTTTGGTGGCAGCAGAGCAGCAAGTCTTCACTGTAACACACAACGCAGGGTGGGCGTCCTCAATTGGAAGTAGAAACTCATCAGCTGCTGTTACCTTCACTTGATCGTCAGAAGCAAAAACCAAGTCAAGCAATACTCCTCTGGAATTTCTGACATTATTGATCTGAGTGAGATGGAAGATAGAAGAGGGATCAACTAGATACTGAGCAGCTACCGATGCTGATAAAGGATCTGCAACTGACCAATCATGATCTGGAAGATTAAAATCGCCGATAATAAGCGCTGCATCAAAATTTGAAGAAGTGAGAGCATGCTTAACATTATGAGAGAAAGGTTCATATACATTGGAGGGGCTTTGTGGAGGGATGTAAGTTCCATTAATAAAAAGATTGAAGTGATTATTAGTATTTATCTCCATCTGTACGCATTTCACAGATGAATCAGGGCATGGAAGAAGTCTCTAATTCGATTCGGAACAAACTGCAATCAGTACACCACCCCCACTCTTCTTTTGGCTAGACAGCGTGGATCTGTCTTTTCGATATAACGTATAGTTCCCAAAACCCAATTCCGAATCCAAGAAATCTTCATTAAGGTTCGTTTCGGTCAGCACGAGTATATCATAAACTAAAGATGGAATAGTTTTCCGAAGTTCATTCAACTTTGTTCGGAGTCCGTTAACATTTTGATAATAAATGCTGGTATCTAATTGCTGGCCGAAACACCTTAGGCGTTTTTTTCCCGTTGAATTACAAATAACAGGAACGCCATTGATATACCTGATTGTAAGATCCTTCTCACCATCATTCCTCCGGGCTTCTAATTCAATGTTGAGTTGCTTTAGGAAGTCCCTCTCTCTCTTGGTACGGTCCCTTGAAATGGAAATATTAGAAAAAGCATCATCTAGGTCCTTCAAGGCTGCTAAGTCAAACCCCTTAACAAATTTCCTAGCATCATTCATACTAGCAAAGACAACTTTCATCGGTCTTGGATTCTCACCCTTAGGTCGGCCAATACGGAATACCCTGACAGCATCCGTTGCAATATTATCCGAAGCAGTTCTGATAACATGTACAAAACGATCCTTCTCCTTCTTCTTAACACTCATTGGATTTCCTCCCCCCTTTATCTCAGGAAGATTATAAACAATGACGTTAGCAGCACGCCACGAGCGATCATTAAACTCTTGCATTATATTTTCATAATCATGAAATGAGGCCACAGCGGAAGGATGTGACTTCATCTCATCAAGTCCAGCCTCAATATTGACAATTTTGTTGGATGCTTCCGATATTTTTCTCTCTGAGTCACTTAGACGATTCTCAAAAGATGTTAATTTATCATTAACTGCTGCAATATCATTTTTAATCTCATCAACTTTACCTGGCAATGTCTTCAAATCATCAATCTTTCCCAGAATGGTGGCTAAATTTGTAGCAAGATCGTCCATTTTTTGGATGAGAACCTGAGTAGGTTGCTTGTCCGGTGAAAGACAATCCGCACGCAGACAATACCATTTAAGGCGCCCGTTATTAGCATGTTTATCATAATCTTCATCCGACAAGTCGACACATTTGGAGTGGAACCAGCGCTTGCACACTGAAGAACACTCAATCCCTTTATCGCTGTCGAGCACTCCTCGTTGACACACGGGGCAGGCTGCAAAGTGGGTTTCAATTTCGGGGACATCTTGACAGAACTTGATCAAGCAAAAGTTTTAATCAAAATTTTGGTGCAAAAGGTTGCATGCACATAACTTGCGTAAGGAACAATTATTTACTTCATAAGTGCAGCAGGCTACATGCTAAAATTCCCGAGAGGCGCAACAAGGCTTCATGCACATAAATTTCAAGCAGTACATAACGCTTCATGAACATTAGAGAAAAGGCACTAAAGGTTTCATGCAAAAGCTTTCTATGTAACTTTCCATGAAAATCTATACACTATTGCTAATTAAGCGTCTACGATAGTTTCGCCACCACCGCAAAAACCACCAAGTATGTAACTAGTGTAACCATAATACTTATTTTTACTTCATCAAAAAACCAATCAATTCTTCTAAACAAATTATCAGAAAAAGACATAATATTATTGTACACAGTTACAGCATGATGCAGGACGAATACCCAGGAAGGTGACAAATAAATATTCATTTATCATGACGCAGTGCTGTCCACCATGGTCTTTCCACAGTTACAGCATGGTGCAGGACGAATAGCCAAGCAGGTGACAAATAAATATTCATTTATCATGACGCAGTGCTGTCCACCATGGTCTTTCCACAGTTACAGCATGGTGCAGGACGAATAGCCAAGCAGGTGACAAATAAATATTCATTTATCATGACGCAGTGCTGTCCACCATGGTCTTTCCACAGTTACAGCATAATGCAGGACGAATAGCCAGGCAGGTGACAAATAAATATTTATTTACCTTGACGTGGTGCTGTCCACGACGCGGTCTTGCCACAATTCCAGCATAATGTAGGACGCGTGGCCAGGCAAGTGACAAATAATTATTTATTTACCTTGACGTAGTGCTGTCCACGACGGCCTTTCCGCAGTTCCATCATAATGCAGAAAACGTAGAAAGGCAGGTGACAAATAATTATTTATTTACCTTGACGTAGTGCTGTCCACGACGGCCTTTCCGCAGTTCCATCATAATGCAGAAAACGTAGAAAGGCAGGTGACAAATAATTATTTATTTACCTTGACGTAGTGCTGTCCATGACCGTCTTCCCACAGTTCCAGCATGATGCACGACGCGTAGCCAGGCAGGTGCTTTCCGTCGTACACTCCCAGGGTATCGAGCAGTTGAATAATATTTACGTCATGGGCTGCATAGATGTTAGCATTGAAAGAGTTTTGTCCTTTTATTTTGTTTTCCATATTAGAAACTATTTCTTTCAGTAAAGGACCTAAAAAAGTGTATTTTTATGCGAACAAAATTATAATAGACATAAGCTATTGGTAAAGAAACATACTAAACTAACTGAAAAAGCAAGATTACAAAATTTAATATTCGTATTTATCCTTTGAAAAAGGATTTGAGCTATTGTCATTTCCACAGTACTAGCTTTCCCGGCATGCTTTGCAATGCCAACTTTGAAATATTTTGCCCTTCAGGTGAGCTCGTTCACTGCACTCACTCTCCGTCAGGTTTACCTCGTTCGCTACGCTTACTCACAGCCAGGTTTAGCTCGTTCGCTGAGCTCACTCGCCTCAATTCTATAGTATCTTCTAGTTTTTTATTACCAATCTTGCCTCAATAATTTAAATGAGAACAGCTGTTTACAAAATTAATAATTCTTATAGTTATAATATGTTCCAATACAAAAATTTGCTTCCGAAAAAATAACATGGTAACTTTGAAGACATGTGGAGCGGAGCCCAATGGAGGAATATGGATAAAAGTATCCTATATGTTATTCTTGGTTCTAAGCTACCTTCCCACCGACTTTCAGCCTAATCAGATCAGTCGTTTTCAATATATAAGTGGTGTAACTAAAATGACTTATATATCCTTTACACAACATTTTTACGACTATAAACGCCATGCATTGCTGTTTGACCCTGCAATATTCTTTTACTACATGATAACATATAATTCTTTTTATTTTTTTATGTTATCATCTCTTTTAAATTACTAGGCCTATAAAATTGTGTTGGTAAAACAACAATTTTTAGCTTACTTAGCCCGCCTCAGTTGCACGATAAAATTATTGTATTAATGGTGAAATGAACAAGTGCTATTAATAATTTAAATTTAATTTATTAATAATGTTAAAAACGAAAGCACTCCCATAAACCTTGCATAAAAAATTATGTAACGTCAAAACAAAAGAATTAATTGTGGTTTATGTGACATGGTTGTTATAAGTGTACAGTAGTATATTTTATTTAAAATGTATGACCTGATAAAAGTAAGTAAAAACCCCATTTATGAATAAACACATTTTATCTTCTATGTAAAAAAAACGTCAGAGGAAAAACATAAGCCTATTACTTGTTTATACATAGCAGCTTCTGGAATACAAGCTACTAAAGTCATCTTCACCCCTGTGCCAGTAGCCCATTGTTGCGCAGTCGGCAATGTTAACCATACGGCTTTTAATGCAAAACATGGCATTTGATTCCCCTGTTTCGGACCCCGTTTTTTAACCAATTTTCTTTAAAGTTGGTTAGTGTCTATTTGAATAGTAATATTAGGTCCCTCATACCACGGAGTTTTGAAATCTAACAAACATTACTCTCTGTGACGACGCAAAGTAACTCGATATTCCTTAGTAATTAATAATTAGTTAATGTTAAATTTTCGAAATTTCTAGGTATGAGAGACCTAACATAACTATTCAACTAAACACTTACCAAGTTTAAAGAAAATCGGTTGAAAAACGGCGTCCGAAACAGGGGAATAAAATACCATGTTTTGCATTAAAAGCCGTATGATTAACATTGCCGACTGTGCAACAATGGACTACTAGCACAGGGGTGAAGATGACCCTTAACGCTACCTTTGTAAACAAATATTGAAATTAAGTTCTAATTCCTAAACATGTGGCGTATGTGCCATGTACACCAACTGTCTCACATTTCCCTAAAACAATGTGTAAATTTTTCATTCACTTTTTTAATTTTTAAAGTGCTAAAGTCATATAATATAATTTTACTTTAATGTATAGAAAAGCCAATAGACGATTTACAAATAAACTAGTAGCCTATTTCTGTTAACATAAAAAATTGTTTAGGAGTATTTTGTTTTGCTAAGATGGCAAATCTCTCTGTGAGGAAGGTTAAATTGAGGTTTAAGAGTTCCGTTTTACAATTGGCAGGTTTGAGGAAGCTCTGAGGCCGGTTTAAGGCCGGTTAGAGGTGGGAAGGTTTGAGATAGGTTTGTGATTTCCGCTCTATGTCAACTACACTTCACATTTGACATCTCTTTGAAAAGCAAAGCTTAAAAGTAGCAGTTTTATTATTTTTGTTTGCCTTTCATTGTTTTTTCGTTGAATTGATGCCAAATTTCTTAGACAAATGTTGACAAATTACACTTATGAAACTCTTATTTAAAGGCAAAAAAGTTTTTCTTGAGGTTGATTAAGTTCGTAAACTTAAGTTTTAACCAAAATATTATAAAAATAAAACTTTAAGCTTAATCTACCCAGTGTATTATTAAATGAATTGCAAATAAATTACCAAAAACATTAAATTATTATAAGTATGGAATTTTTTAACAGCTGTTAAGTTTGATAAATTAATTGGTATTTATTGTAATTTTAATATTATGTTTACTACAATACTAAATTATAGTAAAAGAGAATTAAAACCAACTAGGAAGGACCAGTTGACCGGTACTACCCACTACAACGCTAGAATTGAAAAAAAAAAACTAGCAAGGACTAGTTGACCCGGTACTAGCCATTACAACACAAGAATTGAAACCAACTAGGAAGGACCAATTGACCCAGTACTAACAATTACAACGCAAGAATTCAAACCAACTAATAAGGACCAGTTGACCCGGTACTAACCATTACGACAAAAGAACTGAAACCAACTAGGAAACAGAACTAACAATTACAACACAAGAATTGAAAGCAAATAATAAAGACCAGTTAAAGCAGTACTAACCATTACAACACAAGAATTGAAACCAACTAATAAGGACCAGTTGACCCGGTACTAACCGTTAGAACACAAGAATTAAAACAAACTTGAAAGGACCAGTTGACCCGGTTCTAACCACTACAACACAAGAATTAAAACCAACTATGAAGGACCAGTTGACCCGGTACTAACCACTACAACACAAGTATTAAAACCAACTAGGAAGGACCAGTTGACCCGGCACTAACCATTACAACACAAGAATTAAAACCAACTAAGAGGTACCGGTTGACCCCGTACTAATAATTACAACACAGGAATTAAAACCAACTAAGAATGACCAGTTGACCCGGTACTAACCACTACAACACAAGAATTGAAACCAACTAGGAAGGACCAGTTGACCCGGTACTAACCACTACAACACAAGAATTGATACCAACTAGGAAGGACCAGTTGACCCGGTACTAACCACTACAACACAAGAATTAAAACCAACTAAGAAGGACCAGTTGACCCGGTACTAACCATTACAACACAAGAATTGAAACCAACTAGGAAGGACCAGTTGACCCGGTACTAACCATTACAACACAAGAATTGAAACCAACTAGGAAGGACCAGTTGACCCGGTACTAACCACTACAACACAAGAATTGAAACCAACTAGGAAGGACCAGTTGACCCGGTACTAACCATTACAACACAAGAATTAAAACCAACTAGGAAGGACCAGTTGACTCGGTACTAACCACTACAACACAAGAATTAAAACCAACTAAGAAGGACCAGTTGACCCGGTACTAACCATTACAACACAAGAATTGAAACCAACTAGGAAGGACCAGTTGACCCGTTACTAACCACTACAACACAAGAATTGAAACCAACTAGGAAGGACCAGCTGACCCGGTACTAACCACTACAACACAAGAATTAAAACCAACTAGGAAGGACCAGTTGACCCGACACTAACCATTACAACACAAGAATTAAAACCAACTAGGAAGGACTAGTTGACAGGGTCCGGTACCAACCACTACAACACAACGATTAAAACCAACTAGGAAGGACCAGTTGACCCGGTACTAACCATTACAACACAAGAATTGAAACCAACTAGGAAGGACCAGTTGACCCGTACTAACCACTACAACACAAGAATTGAAACCAACTAGGAAGGACCAGCTGACCCGGTACTAACCACTACAACACAAGAATTAAAACCAACTAGGAAGGACCAGTTGACCCGACACTAACCATTACAACACAAAAATTAAAACCAACTAGGAAGGACTAGTTGACCCGGTCCGGTACCAACCACTACAACACAAGGATTAAAACCAACTAGGAAGGACCAGTTGATAATACACTAACCATTACAACACTAGAATTAAAACCAACTAGGAAGGACCAGTTGACCCGACACTAACCATTACAACACAAGAATTAAAAAAAAAACTAGGAAGGACCAGTTGACCCGGTACTAACCTTTACAGCACAAGAATTGAAACCAACTATAAAGGACCAGTTGACCCGGTACTAACCTTTACAGCACAAGAGTTAAAACCAACTAGGAAGGACCAGTTGACCCGGCACTAACCTTTACAGCACAAGAATTAAAACCAACTAGGAAGGACCAGTTGACCCGGTACTAACCTTTGCAGCACAAGAATTAAAACCAACTAGGAAGGACCAGTTGACCCGGTACTAACCATTACAACACAAGAATTGAAACCAACTAGAAAGGACCAGTTGACCCGGTACTAACCTTTACAGCACAAGAATTAAAACTAACTAGAAAGGACAAGTTGACCAGGTACTAACCATTACAACACAAGAATTAAAACCAACTAGGAAGGACCAGTTGACCCGACACTAACCATTACAACACAAGAATTAAAAAAAAAAACTAGGAAGGACCAGTTGACCCGGTACTAACCTTTACAGCACAAGAATTGAAACCAACTATAAAGGACCAGTTGACCCGGTACTAACCTTTACAGCACAAGAGTTAAAACCAACTAGGAAGGACCAGTTGACCCGGCACTAACCTTTACAGCACAAGAATTAAAACCAACTAGGAAGGACCAGTTGACCCGGTACTAACCTTTGCAGCACAAGAATTAAAACCAACTAGGAAGGACCAGTTGACCCGGTACTAACCATTACAACACAAGAATTGAAACCAACTAGAAAGGACCAGTTGACCCGGTACTAACCTTTACAGCACAAGAATTAAAACTAACTAGAAAGGACAAGTTGACCCGGTACTAACCATTACAACACAAGAATTAAAACCAACTAGGCAGGACCAGGTGACCCGGTTCTAACCACTACAACACAAGAATTAAACCCAACTAGGAAGGACCAGTTGACCCGGTTCTAACCACTACAACACAAGAATTAAAACCAACTAGGAAGGACCAGTTGACCCGTTACTAACCACTACAACACAAGAATTGAAACCAACTAGGAAGGACCAGCTGACCCGGTACTAACCACTACAACACAAGAATTAAAACCAACTAGGAAGGACCAGTTGACCCGACACTAACCATTACAACACAAGAATTAAAACCAACTAAGAAGGACAAGTTGACCCGGTACTAACCATTACAACACAAGAATTAAAACCAACTAGGCAGGACCAGGTGACCCGGTTCTAACCACTACAACACAAGAATTAAACCCAACTAGGAAGGACCAGTTGACCCGGTTCTAACCACTACAACACAAGAATTAAAACCAACTAGGAAGGACCAGTTGACCCGTTACTAACCACTACAACACAAGAATTGAAACCAACTAGGAAGGACCAGTTGACCCGGTACTAACCATTACGACAAAAGAACTGAAACCAACTAGGAAACAGACCTAACAATTACAACACAAGAATTGAAAGCAAATAATAAAGACCAGTTAAAGCAGTACTAACCATTACAACACAAGAATTGAAACCAACTAATAAGGACCAGTTGACCCGGTACTAACCGTTAGAACACAAGAATTAAAACAAACTTGAAAGGACCAGTTGACCCGGTTCTAACCACTACAACACAAGAATTAAAACCAACTATGAAGGACCAGTTGACCCGGTACTAACCACTACAACACAAGTATTAAAACCAACTAGGAAGGACCAGTTGACCCGGCACTAACCATTACAACACAAGAATTAAAACCAACTAAGAGGTACCGGTTGACCCCGTACTAATAATTACAACACAGGAATTAAAACCAACTAAGAATGACCAGTTGACCCGGTACTAACCACTACAACACAAGAATTGAAACCAACTAGGAAGGACCAGTTGACCCGGTACTAACCACTACAACACAAGAATTGATACCAACTAGGAAGGACCAGTTGACCCGGTACTAACCACTACAACACAAGAATTAAAACCAACTAAGAAGGACCAGTTGACCCGGTACTAACCATTACAACACAAGAATTGAAAACCAACTAGGAAGGACCAGTTGACCCGGTACTAACCATTACAACACAAGAATTGAAACCAACTAGGAAGGACCAGTTGACCCGGTACTAACCACTACAACACAAGAATTGAAACCAACTAGGAAGGACCAGTTGACCCGGTACTAACCATTACAACACAAGAATTAAAACCAACTAGGAAGGACCAGTTGACTCGGTACTAACCACTACAACACAAGAATTAAAACCAACTAAGAAGGACCAGTTGACCCGGTACTAACCATTACAACACAAGAATTGAAACCAACTAGGAAGGACCAGTTGACCCGTTACTAACCACTACAACACAAGAATTGAAACCAACTAGGAAGGACCAGCTGACCCGGTACTAACCACTACAACACAAGAATTAAAACCAACTAGGAAGGACCAGTTGACCCGACACTAACCATTACAACACAAGAATTAAAACCAACTAGGAAGGACTAGTTGACAGGGTCCGGTACCAACCACTAACACAACGATTAAAACCAACTAGGAAGGACCAGTTGACCCGGTACTAACCATTACAACACAAGAATTGAAACCAAGTAGAAAGGACCAGTTGACCCGGTACTAACCACTACAACACAAGAATTGAAACCAACTAGGAAGGACCAGCTGACCCGGTACTAACCACTACAACACAAGAATTAAAACCAACTAGGAAGGACCAGTTGACCCGGTCCGGTACCAACCACTACAACACAAGGATTAAAACCAACTAGGAAGGACCAGTTGACAATACACTAACCATTACAACACTAGAATTAAAACCAACTAGGAAGGACCAGTTGACCCGACACTAACCATTACAACACAAGAATTAAAAAAAAAACTAGGAAGGACCAGTTGACCCGGTACTAACCTTTACAGCACAAGAATTGAAACCAACTATAAAGGACCAGTTGACCCGGTACTAACCTTTACAGCACAAGAGTTAAAACCAACTAGGAAGGACCAGTTGACCCGGCACTAACCTTTACAGCACAAGAATTAAAACCAACTAGGAAGGACCAGTTGACCCGGTACTAACCTTTGCAGCACAAGAATTAAAACCAACTAGGAAGGACCAGTTGACCCGGTACTAACCATTACAACACAAGAATTGAAACCAACTAGAAAGGACCAGTTGACCCGGTACTAACCTTTACAGCACAAGAATTAAAACTAACTAGAAAGGACAAGTTGACCAGGTACTAACCATTACAACACAAGAATTAAAACCAACTAGGAAGGACCAGTTGACCCGACACTAACCATTACAACACAGAATTAAAAAAAAAAAACTAGGAAGGACCAGTTGACCCGGTACTAACCTTTACAGCACAAGAATTGAAACCAACTATAAAGGACCAGTTGACCCGGTACTAACCTTTACAGCACAAGAGTTAAAACCAACTAGGAAGGACCAGTTGACCCGGCACTAACCTTTACAGCACAAGAATTAAAACCAACTAGGAAGGACCAGTTGACCCGGTACTAACCTTTGCAGCACAAGAATTAAAACCAACTAGGAAGGACCAGTTGACCCGGTACTAACCATTACAACACAAGAATTGAAACCAACTAGAAAGGACCAGTTGACCCGGTACTAACCTTTACAGCACAAGAATTAAAACTAACTAGAAAGGACAAGTTGACCCGGTACTAACCATTACAACACAAGAATTAAAACCAACTAGGCAGGACCAGGTGACCCGGTTCTAACCACTACAACACAAGAATTAAACCCAACTAGGAAGGACCAGTTGACCCGGTTCTAACCACTACAACACAAGAATTAAAACCAACTAGGAAGGACCAGTTGACCCGTTACTAACCACTACAACACAAGAATTGAAACCAACTAGGAAGGACCAGCTGACCCGGTACTAACCACTACAACACAAGAATTAAAACCAACTAGGAAGGACCAGTTGACCCGACACTAACCATTACAACACAAGAATTAAAACCAACTAAGAAGGACCAGTTGACCCGGTACTAACCACTACAACACAAGAATTAAAAAAAAACTACGAAGGACCAGTTGACCCGGTTCTAACCACTACAACACAAAAATTAAAACCAATTATTAAGGACCAGTTGACCCGGTTCTAACCACTACAACACAAGAATTAAAACCAACTAGGAAGGACCAGTTGTCCCGGTACTAACCACTACAACACAAGAATTAAAACCAACTAGGAAGGACCAGTTGACCCGGTACGAACCATTACAACACAAGAATTAAAACCAACTAGGAAGGACCAGTTGACCCGGTTCTAACCACTACAACAAAAGAATTAAAACCAACTAGGAAGGACCAGTTGACCCGGTTCTAACCATTACAACACAAGAATTAAAACCAACTAGGAAGGACCAGTTGACCCGGTTCTAACCATTACAGCACAAGAATTAAACCAACTAGGAAGGACCAGATGACCCGGTACTAACCATTACAACACAAGATTTAAAACCAACTAGGAAAGACCAGTTGACCCGGTACTAACCACTACAACACGGGAATTAAAGTCAACTAGGAATGACCAGTTGACCCGGTTCTAACCATTACAACACAAGAATTAAAACCAACTAGGAAGGACCAGTTGACCCGGTACTAACCATTACAACTAAAGAATTAAAACCAACTAGGAAGGACCAGATGACCCGGTACTAACCATTACAACACAAGATTTAAAACCAACTAGGAAGGACCAGTTGACGCGGTACTAACCACTACAACACGAGAATTAAAACCAACTATGAAGGACCAGTTGACCCGGTTCTAACCATTACAACACAAGAATTAAAACCAACTAGGAAGGACCAGATGACCCGGTACTAACCATTACAACACAAGATTTAAAACCAACTAGGAAGGACCAGTTGACCCGGTACTAACCACTACAACACGAGAATTAAAACCAACTAGGAATGACCAGTTGACCCGGTTCTAACCACTACAACACAAGAATCAAAACCAACTAGGAAGGACCAGATGACCCGGTACTAACCATTACATCACAAGAATTAAAACCAACTAGGAAGGACCAGTTGACCCGGTTCTAACCACTACAACACAAGAATTAAAACCAACTAGGAAGGACCAGTTGACCCGGTTCTAACCACTACAACACAAGAATTAAAACCAAATAGGAAGGACCAGTTGACCCGGTTCTAACCACTACAACACAAGAATTAAAACCAACTACGAAGGACCAGTTGACCCGGTTCTAACCACTACAACACAAGAATTAAAACCAACTAGGAAGGACCAGTTGACCCGGTACTAACCACTACGACACAAGAATTAAAACCAACTAGGAAGGACCAGTTGACCCGGTTCTAACCACTGCAACACAAGAATTAAAACCAACTAGGAAGGATCAGTTGACCCGGTTCTAACCATAACAACACAAGAATTAAAACCAACTAGGAAGGACCAGATGACCCGGTACTAACCATTACAACACAAGAATTAAAACCAACTAGGAAGGACCAGTTGACCCGGTTCTAACCATAACAACACAAGAATTAAAACCAACTGGGAAGGACCAGATGACCCGGTACTAACCATTACAACACAAGAATTAAAACCAACTAGGAAGGACCAGTTGACCCGGTTCTAACCACTACAACACAAGAATCAAAACCAACTAGGAAGGACCAGTTGACCCGGTTCTAACCATAACAACACAAGAATTAAAACCAACTAGGAAGGACCAGATGACCCGGTACTAACCATTACAACACAAGAATTAAAACCAACTAGGAAGGACCAGTTGACCCGGTTCTAACCACTACAACACAAGAATCAAAACCAACTAGGAAGGACCAGATGACCCGGTACTAACCACTACAACACAAGAATTAAAACCAACTAGGAAGGACCAGTTGACCCGGTTCTAACCACTACAACACAAGAATTAAAACCAACTAGGAAGGACCAGTTGACCCGGTTCTAACCACTACAACACAAGAATTAAAACCAACTACGAAGGACCAATTGACCCGGTTCTAACCACTACAACACAAGAATTAAAACCAACTAGGAAGGACCAGTTGACCCGGTACTAACCACTACGACACAAGAATTAAAACCAACTAGGAAGGACCAGTTGACCTGGTTCTAACCACTGCAACACAAGAATTAAAACCAAGTAGGAAGGACCAGTTGACCCGGTTCTAACCATAACAACACAAGAATTAAAACCAACTAGGAAGGACCAGATGACCCGGTACTAACCATTACAACACAAGAATTAAAACCAACTAGGAAGGACCAGTTGACCCGATTCTAACCACTACAACACAAGAATCAAAACCAACTAGGAAGGACCAGTTGACCCGGTTCTAACCACTACAACACAATAATTAAAACCAACTAGGAAGGACCAGTTGACCCGGTTCTAACCACTACAACATAAGAATTAAAACCAACTAGGAAGGACCAGTTGACCCGGTACTAACCATTACAACACAAGAATTAAAACTAACTAGGAAGGACCAGTTGACACTGTTCTAACCACTACAACACAAGAATTAAAACCAACTAGGAAGGACCAGTTGACCCGGTTCCAACCACTACAACACAAGAATTAAAACCAACTAGGAAGGACCAGTTGACTCGGCAGTAACCATTAAAACACAATAATTAAAGTTAAACATGCATAAAATCATTCCTTAGATCGTTTTAATGTAAATCTAGGTATTATTGGTTAAAAGTACTTGAGACAATGCCAAAAAAACAGATATTTTCTATCTCGGAACTGCGGAAGGAAGTTGTGACTAAGTAAATGTCCCACGAGTGAGTTGCTCTTAAGAAGGAAAACATAAAAATAATTTCAGTTGGACTGAACTCTAATCCATCTCATTTCAAGATTAAAATATTAAGTTTGAATTGCAGATATATCTAATAGTTTACTTATGCAGCGTGATAATAAATAATTTCACTGAACTAAGAAGCTTTCTGAAAATATTCTAAACCATAATACAAAGAGTGTCTTCGAAATATAGCGAGAAGGTTTTGCTTAAACTTTGCATTTAGGAGTGTTTTGGCCCAAAAATTCATTTAGAAACCGCCTCAACAAAAAATCTATTTTGCTAAAAATAAGCTAAAACATTTCAATTTTGAACATTGGTCTAATGGTTTGCCATTTGGGTAACCACAGTATTTAGAATGCTGGAAACGAATAAATAACGAATGGTAACTAAATATAAAAGAAGACTACGTTTAAGCATAAGTTTTTTAAACAGCTGTTACATTTAAAGAGTTATAGTTGGTTGTTGGCGTAAACGTAATAGCCTGCTTAGCATGATACTATAAAAAATTAATTAAAATCAACGAGCAAAGCGGTGCTTGTATTAAAAAAAGAAAAAACCCAACCAGTTTTCAGGAGTTTCGCTTTATCATCCCAGGTTTTTGTCCTAAACTTTGTAATAACAATATCTTGCAATGGTGAAGGATAAACTTGCTTGGTCCACTCGTCTAAAGGCAAATTGTAGTCTTTTTCCTGAAACAAAACCTCAAAGTAAGATCATCGTGTTTTCTAATGACTTCATTTTGATTACTTTCAGCTAATTCTATTTTAAAAGTCTGATATGTTATAGTAGAGTTTTGAATCATTCTAATACGAACCTCGATGTGCAGAGTGTCGAATACTCTATATTCTTCCACGAGACCGATCTTCTCCAACCCTGTATATTTATATAATGTTTCCACCACAGCTTCATTTCCAGTCTTCTCCAGTTGTTCCGCAACAGCTGGCATCACTACGCCTTTTATGTGCCTTATATAAGCTGGGCATCTGTCATTATCTCGGAGAAGCTGGACAGCAAAACCTGGTCATTTTCAATAAATAATAGCAACACACTTAATGTATAAAATTTAATAAAGAGACTTTTCACTTTGATAAGTCTAACATTCTATTTTCAGTAATATGAAACAAATTACTATTTACATTGTGAATAAGCATTTCTTGGTAATGCATTAAATTGTATTTTTGGATTCACCCCTGCAATAAATTAAATCCCAAAAAAACAGTCTTATGTATTTAGTTTTTATTATATAGCCAAATGTACAAAATGAAAAGTAGCCAAATAATAAATGTGAAAATCGATACGCATAAAACATAAAACAGCAAAATGTTCCTCAAGTATGTGAATGTTCCTAAGTTTCATTTATAATTTTTTTTAAATACTTTCAAATTTGTTTAAACAACTAAATTGAAAGACAATGCAATTTGTCAGGAACGTGTCATATTAACAATTTAAAAAAAATGCTACTAGCCTACATGATTTTTAAACTGTAAATATAATTTAATAAAACTACCAAACTAAAAGAAAAAGTCCGTTGTTGTTTTGGTTGACTTAAAAATAATCTTTTTTAAAGCTATACAACATACTATGTATGAACCTTAACCCATAATCCATCGTAAATTCGTGTTTTTATTAATAAAAATTTCTGAATAAATTATCAAACGATTGCTGAGTTTTCGTTAGGTTATAAACAAGTTGTCTAAACAGTGATATTGGTTTAGGTAAAATACATTTAGTGCAGGTTAGTTATTGTACAATTTTATGTAATTTATGGATAATATACTAGTGGGCTATAACATTAAAATTTTAAATTAAGCAATAATAATAACAATGTGATTCATGTATTCCAGTAAGGATGCATTGTTTTAATTATAGGCATTACTTTGGAAAATTCGTAGTCCACACGGGTGCTACAGTGGACACCGTTTCCAGTATCGGTAAAGTATTCACCATGTTGGGGGAACATGGCAGCCAGGTTACATTCAGCACTTTCTATCACCCTGTTGACTTTGGTAGATTGTACATATACTTTTTCTGGGTCAGTCAGTAAGTCTTTGTACAATGTAAGGAGATACTTTCCAAGGTTGTAGTGTTGAGTTTTGCCTATCTGTAAAAACAATATATTATATTTTCAATCGTACTGCAAAAAGTCTCATACCGGGTGTCCCGTACATCCCTTTTAAAATTCAAATAATTCATTTTTCACAAAAACGAACAGTGTCGTAAACCGGTTACGCTCTATAGATTGATACTAATTTCAATGTACAGGGTGTACCAGAAGTAACCTATCAAGACCGAAAGTAGCTGATTTTAAATACAAACTCCCACTTATTATGAAAATTTTTTATCTAAACGTAACTTTTAAACAAATTTAAAATTTAATTTGTAGGTACCATTAATTCTAACGGTTTAGGAGATAGTGGAGGTTTAAATTTAATTTTCCCCTTAAGAATAACATAAGAAAATTTCACATCCTTATCTCTGAAAATGTTAAACATAACTGTCCAAGCATGAAATGCCAAAAATAATCCGTCATAAAATATAAATTATCACGTAATAAGTTGACCAGGTACTAACCATTACAACACAAGAATTAAAACCGACTAGGAAGGACCAGTTGACCCGACACTAACCATTACAACACAAAAATTAAAACCAACTAGGAAGGACTAGTTGACCCGGTCCGGTACCAACCACTACAACACAAGGATTAAAACCAACTAGGAAGGACCAGTTGACAATACACTAACCATTACAACACTAGAATTAAAACCAACTAGGAAGGACCAGTTGACCCGACACTAACCATTACAACACAAGAATTAAAAAAAAACTAGGAAGGACCAGTTGACCCGGTACTAACCTTTACAGCACAAGAATTGAAACCAACTAGGAAGGACCAGTTGACCCGGCACTAACCTTTACAGCACAAGAATTAAAACCAACTAGGAAGGACCAGTTGACCCGGTACTAACCTTTGCAGCACAAGAATTAAAACCAACTAGGAAGGACCAGTTGACCCGGTACTAACCATTACAACACAAGAATTGAAACCAACTAGAAAGGACCAGTTGACCCGGTACTAACCTTTACAGCACAAG
Organism: Neoaliturus tenellus; assembly: GCA_030545055.2. Classification (NCBI taxonomy): domain Eukaryota; kingdom Metazoa; phylum Arthropoda; class Insecta; order Hemiptera; family Cicadellidae; genus Neoaliturus; species Neoaliturus tenellus. The sequence continues at coordinate 19,419,957 of CM061537.1, read as the reverse complement.
AATTAAAACTAACTAGAAAGGACAAGTTGACCCAGTACTAACCATTACAACACAAGAATTAAAACCAACTAGGCAGGACCAGGTGACCCGGTTCTAACCACTACAACACAAGAATTAAACCCAACTAGGAAGGACCAGTTGACCCGGTTCTAACCACTACAACACAAGAATTAAAACCAACTAGGAAGGACCAGTTGACCCGTTACTAACCACTACAACACAAGAATTGAAACCAACTAGGAAGGACCAGCTGACCCGGTACTAACCACTACAACACAAGAATTAAAACCAACTAGGAAGGACCAGTTGACCCGACACTAACCATTACAACACAAGAATTAAAACCAACTAGGAAGGACTAGTTGACCCGGTCCGGTACCAACCACTACAACACAAGGATTAAAACCAACTAGGAAGGACCAGATGACCCGGTACTAACCATTACAACACAAGAATTAAAACCAACTAGGAAGGACCAGTTGACCCGGTACTAACCACTACAACACAAGAATTAAAAAAAACTACGAAGGACCAGTTGACCCGGTTCTAACCACTACAACACAAAAATTAAAACCAATTATTAAGGACCAGTTGACCCGGTTCTAACCACTACAACACAAGAATTAAAACCAACTAGGAAGGACCAGTTGTCCCGGTACTAACCACTACAACACAAGAATTAAAACCAACTAGGAAGGACCAGTTGACCCGGTACGAACCATTACAACACAAGAATTAAAACCAACTAGGAAGGACCAGTTGACCCGGTTCTAACCACTACAACAAAAGAATTAAAACCAACTAGGAAGGACCAGTTGACCCGGTTCTAACCATTACAACACAAGAATTAAAACCAACTAGGAAGGACCAGTTGACCCGGTTCTAACCATTACAACACAAGAATTAAACCAACTAGGAAGGACCAGATGACCCGGTACTGACCATTACAACACAAGATTTAAAACCAACTAGGAAGGACCAGTTGACCCGGTACTAACCACTACAACACGGGAATTAAAACCAACTAGGAATGACCAGTTGACCCGGTTCTAACCATTACAACACAAGAATTAAAACCAACTAGGAAGGACCAGTTGACCCGGTACTAACCATTACAACTAAAGAATTAAAACCAACTAGGAAAGACCAGATGACCCGGTACTAACCATTACAACACAAGATTTAGAACCAACTAGGAAGGACCAATTGACGCAGTACTAACCACTACAACACGAGAATTAAAACCAACTATGAAGGACCAGTTGACCCGGTTCTAACCATTACAACACAAGAATTAAAACCAACTAGGAAGGACCAGATGACCCGGTACTAACCATTACAACACAAGATTTAAAACCAACTAGGAAGGACCAGTTGACCCGGTACTAACCACTACAACACGAGATTTAAAACCAACTAGGAATGACCAGTTGACCCGGTTCTAACCATTACAACACAAGAATTAAAACCAACTAGGAAGGACCAGTTGACCCGGTTCTAACCATAACAACACAAGAATTAAAACCAACTAGGAAGGACCAGATGACCCGGTACTAACCATTACAACACAAGAATTAAAACCAACTAGGAAGGACCAGTTGACCCGGTTCTAACCACTACAACACAAGAATCAAAACCAACTAGGAAGGACCAGTTGACCTGGTTCTAACCACTGCAACACAAGAATTAAAACCAAGTAGGAAGGACCAGTTGACCCGGTTCTAACCATAACAACACAAGAATTAAAACCAACTAGGAAGGACCAGATGACCCGGTACTAACCATTACAACACAAGAATTAAAACCAACTAGGAAGGACCAGTTGACCCGGTTCTAACCACTACAACACAAGAATCAAAACCAACTAGGAAGGACCAGATGACCCGGTACTAACCACTACAACACAAGAATTAAAACCAACTAGGAAGGACCAGTTGACCCGGTTCTAACCACTACAACACAAGAATTAAAACCAACTAGGAAGGACCAGTTGACCCGGTTCTAACCACTACAACACAAGAATTAAAACCAACTACGAAGGACCAATTGACCCGGTTCTAACCACTACAACACAAGAATTAAAACCAACTAGGAAGGACCAGTTGACCCGGTACTAACCACTACGACACAAGAATTAAAACCAACTAGGAAGGACCAGTTGACCTGGTTCTAACCACTGCAACACAAGAATTAAAACCAAGTAGGAAGGACCAGTTGACCCGGTTCTAACCATAACAACACAAGAATTAAAACCAACTAGGAAGGACCAGATGACCCGGTACTAACCATTACAACACAAGAATTAAAACCAACTAGGAAGGACCAGTTGACCCGATTCTAACCACTACAACACAAGAATCAAAACCAACTAGGAAGGACCAGTTGACCCGGTTCTAACCACTACAACACAATAATTAAAACCAACTAGGAAGGACCAGTTGACCCGGTTCTAACCACTACAACATAAGAATTAAAACCAACTAGGAAGGACCAGTTGACCCGGTTCTAACCATTACAACACAAGAATTAAAACCAACTAGGAAGGACCAGTTGACCCGGTACTAACCATTACAACACAAGAATTAAAACTAACTAGGAAGGACCAGTTGACACTGTTCTAACCACTACAACACAAGAATTAAAACCAACTAGGAAGGACCAGTTGACCCGGTTCCAACCACTACAACACAAGAATTAAAACCAACTAGGAAGGACCAGTTGACTCGGCAGTAACCATTAAAACACAATAATTAAAGTTAAACATGCATAAAATCATTCCTTAGATCGTTTTAATGTAAATCTAGGTATTATTGGTTAAAAGTACTTGGGACAATGCCAAAAAAAAACAGATATTTTCTATCTCGGAACTACGGAAGGAAGTTGTGACTAAGTAAATGTCCCACGAGTGAGTTGCTCTTAAGAAGGAAAACATAAAATTAATTTCAGTTGGACTGAACTCTAATCCATCTCATTTCAAGATTAAAATATTAAGTTTGAATTGCAGATATATCTAATAGTTTACTTATGCAGCGTGATAATAAATAATTTCACTGAACTAAGAAGCTTTCTGAAAATATTCTAAACCATAATACAAAGAGTGTCTTCGAAATATAGCGAGAAGGTTTTGCTTAAACTTTGCATTTAGGAGTGTTTTGGCCCAAAAATTCATTTAGAAACCGCCTCAACAAAAAATCTATTTTGCTAAAAATAAGCTAAAACATTTCAATTTTGAACATTGGTCTAATGGTTTGCCATTTGGGTAACCACAGTATTTAGAATGCTGGAAACGAATAAATAACGAATGGTAACTAAATATAAAAGAAGACTACGTTTAAGCATAAGTTTTTTAAACAGCTGTTACATTTAAAGAGTTATAGTTGGTTGTTGGCGTAAACGTAATAGCCTGCTTAGCATGATACTATAAAAAATTAATTAAAATCAACGAGCAAAGCGGTGCTTGTATTAAAAAAAGAAAAAACCCAACCAGTTTTCAGGAGTTTCGCTTTATCATCCCAGGTTTTTGTCCTAAACTTTGTAATAACAATATCTTGCAATGGTGAAGGATAAACTTGCTTGGTCCACTCGTCTAAAGGCAAATTGTAGTCTTTTTCCTGAAACAAAACCTCAAAGTAAGATCATCGTGTTTTCTAATGACTTCATTTTGATTACTTTCAGCTAATTCTATTTTAAAAGTCTGATATGTTATAGTAGAGTTTTGAATCATTCTAATACGAACCTCGATGTGCAGAGTGTCGAATACTCTATATTCTTCCACGAGACCGATCTTCTCCAACCCTGTATATTTATATAATGTTTCCACCACAGCTTCATTTCCAGTCTTCTCCAGTTGTTCCGCAACAGCTGGCATCACTACGCCTTTTATGTGCCTTATATAAGCTGGGCATCTGTCATTATCTCGGAGAAGCTGGACAGCAAAACCTGGTCATTTTCAATAAATAATAGCAACACACTTAATGTATAAAATTTAATAAAGAGACTTTTCACTTTGATAAGTCTAACATTCTATTTTCAGTAATATGAAACAAATTACTATTTACATTGTGAATAAGCATTTCTTGGTAATGCATTAAATTGTATTTTTGGATTCACCCCTGCAATAAATTAAATCCCAAAAAAACAGTCTTATGTATTTAGTTTTTATTATATAGCCAAATGTACAAAATGAAAAGTAGCCAAATAATAAATGTGAAAATCGATACGCATAAAACATAAAACAGCAAAATGTTCCTCAAGTATGTGAATGTTCCTAAGTTTCATTTATAATTTTTTTTAAATACTTTCAAATTTGTTTAAACAACTAAATTGAAAGACAATGCAATTTGTCAGGAACGTGTCATATTAACAATTTAAAAAAAATGCTACTAGCCTACATGATTTTTAAACTGTAAATATAATTTAATAAAACTACCAAACTAAAAGAAAAAGTCCGTTGTTGTTTTGGTTGACTTAAAAATAATCTTTTTTAAAGCTATACAACATACTATGTATGAACCTTAACCCATAATCCATCGTAAATTCGTGTTTTTATTAATAAAAATTTCTGAATAAATTATCAAACGATTGCTGAGTTTTCGTTAGGTTATAAACAAGTTGTCTAAACAGTGATATTGGTTTAGGTAAAATACATTTAGTGCAGGTTAGTTATTGTACAATTTTATGTAATTTATGGATAATATACTAGTGGGCTATAACATTAAAATTTTAAATTAAGCAATAATAATAACAATGTGATTCATGTATTCCAGTAAGGATGCATTGTTTTAATTATAGGCATTACTTTGGAAAATTCGTAGTCCACACGGGTGCTACAGTGGACACCGTTTCCAGTATCGGTAAAGTATTCACCATGTTGGGGGAACATGGCAGCCAGGTTACATTCAGCACTTTCTATCACCCTGTTGACTTTGGTAGATTGTACATATACTTTTTCTGGGTCGGTCAGTAAGTCTTTGTACAATGTAAGGAGATACTTTCCAAGGTTGTAGTGTTGAGTTTTGCCTATCTGTAAAAACAATATATTATATTTTCAATCGTACTGCAAAAAGTCTCATACCGGGTGTCCCGTACATCCCTTTTAAAATTCAAATAATTCATTTTTCACAAAAACGAACAGTGTCGTAAACCGGTTACGCTCTATAGATTGATACTAATTTCAATGTACAGGGTGTACCAGAAGTAACCTATCAAGACCGAAAGTAGCCGATTTTAAATACAAACTCCCACTTATTATGAAAATTTTTTATCTAAACGTAACTTTTAAACAAATTTAAAATTTAATTTGTAGGTACCATTAATTCTAACGGTTTAGGAGATAGTGGAGGTTTAAATTTAATTTTCCCCTTAAGAATAACATAAGAAAATTTCACATCCTTATCTCTGAAAATGTTAAACATAACTGTCCAAGCATGAAATGCCAAAAATAATCCGTCATAAAATATAAATTATCACGTAATAAGTTGACCAGGTACTAACCATTACAACACAAGAATTAAAACCAACTAGGAAGGACCAGTTGACCCGACACTAACCATTACAACACAAAAATTAAAACCAACTAGGAAGGACTAGTTGACCCGGTCCGGTACCAACCACTACAACACAAGGATTAAATCCAACTAGGAAGGACCAGTTGACAATACACTAACCATTACAACACTAGAATTAAAACCAACTAGGAAGGACCAGTTGACCCGACACTAACCATTACAACACAAGAATTAAAAAAAAACTAGGAAGGACCAGTTGACCCGGTACTAACCTTTACAGCACAAGAATTGAAACCAACTATAAAGGACCAGTTGACCCGGTACTAAACTTTACAGCACAAGAGTTAAAACCAACTAGGAAGGACCAGTTGACCCGGCACTAACCTTTACAGCACAAGAATTAAAACCAACTAGGAAGGACCAGTTGACCCGGTACTAACCTTTGCAGCACAAGAATTAAAACCAACTAGGAAGGACCAGTTGACCCGGTACTAACCATTACAACACAAGAATTGAAACCAACTAGAAAGGACCAGTTGACCCGGTACTAACCTTTACAGCACAAGAATTAAAACTAACTAGAAAGGACAAGTTGACCCAGTACTAACCATTACAACACAAGAATTAAAACCAACTAGGCAGGACCAGGTGACCCGGTTCTAACCACTACAACACAAGAATTAAACCCAACTAGGAAGGACCAGTTGACCCGGTTCTAACCACTACAACACAAGAATTAAAACCAACTAGGAAGGACCAGTTGACCCGTTACTAACCACTACAACACAAGAATTGAAACCAACTAGGAAGGACCAGCTGACCCGGTACTAACCACTACAACACAAGAATTAAAACCAACTAGGAAGGACCAGTTGACCCGACACTAACCATTACAACTTAAGAATTAAAACCAACTAGGAAGGACTAGTTGACCCGGTCCGGTACCAACCACTACAACACAAGGATTAAAACCAACTAGGAAGGACCAGATGACCCGGTACTAACCATTACAACACAAGAATTAAAACCAACTAGGAAGGACCAGTTGACCCGGTACTAACCACTACAACACAAGAATTAAAAAAAACTACGAAGGACCAGTTGACCCGGTTCTAACCACTACAACACAAAAATTAAAACCAATTATTAAGGACCAGTTGACCCGGTTCTAACCACTACAACACAAGAATTAAAACCAACTAGGAAGGACCAGTTGTCCCGGTACTAACCACTACAACACAAGAATTAAAACCAACTAGGAAGGACCAGTTGACCCGGTACGAACCATTACAACACAAGAATTAAAACCAACTAGGAAGGACCAGTTGACCCGGTTCCAACCACTACAACAAAAGAATTAAAACCAACTAGGAAGGACCAGTTGACCCGGTTCTAACCATTACAACACAAGAATTAAAACCAACTAGGAAGGACCAGTTGACCCGGTTCTAACCATTACAACACAAGAATTAAACCAACTAGGAAGGACCAGATGACCCGGTACTAACCATTACAACACAAGATTTAAAACCAACTAGGAAGGACCAGTTGACCCGGTACTAACCACTACAACACGGGAATTAAAACCAACTAGGAATGACCAGTTGACCCGGTTCTAACCATTACAACACAAGAATTAAAACCAACTAGGAAGGACCAGTTGACCCGGTACTAACCATTACAACTAAAGAATTAAAACCAACTAGGAAAGACCAGATGACCCGGTACTAACCATTACAACACAAGATTTAGAACCAACTAGGAAGGACCAATTGACGCAGTACTAACCACTACAACACGAGAATTAAAACCAACTATGAAGGACCAGTTGACCCGGTTCTAACCATTACAACACAAGAATAAAACCAACTAGGAAGGACCAGATGACCCGGTACTAACCATTACAACACAAGATTTAAAACCAACTAGGAAGGACCAGTTGACCCGGTACTAACCACTACAACACGAGAATTAAAACCTACTAGGAATGACCAGTTGACCCGGTTCTAACCATTACAACACAAGAATTAAAACCAACTAGGAAGGACCAGTTGACCCGGTTCTAACCATAACAACACAAGAATTAAAACCAACTAGGAAGGACCAGATGACCCGGTACTAACCATTACAACACAAGAATTAAAACCAACTAGGAAGGACCAGTTGACCCGGTTCTAACCACTACAACACAAGAATCAAAACCAACTAGGAAGGACCAGTTGACCCGGTTCTAACCACTGCAACACAAGAATTAAAACCAAGTAGGAAGGACCAGTTGACCCGGTTCTAACCATAACAACACAAGAATTAAAACCAACTACGAAGGACCAATTGACCCGGTTCTAACCACTACAACACAAGAATTAAAACCAACTAGGAAGGACCAGTTGACCCGGTACTAACCATTACAACACAAGAATTAAAACTAACTAGGAAGGACCAGTTGACACTGTTCTAACCACTACAACACAAGAATTAAAACCAACTAGGAAGGACCAGTTGACCCGGTTCCAACCACTACAACACAAGAATTAAAACCAACTAGGAAGGACCAGTTTACTCGGCAGTAACCATTAAAACACAATAATTAAAGTTAAACATGCATAAAATCATTCCTTAGATCGTTTTAATGTAAATCTAGGTATTATTGGTTAAAAGTACTTGGGACAATGCCAAAAAAAACAGATATTTTCTATCTCGGAACTACGGAAGGAAGTTGTGACTAAGTAAATGTCCCACGAGTGAGTTGCTCTTAAGAAGGAAAACATAAAATTAATTTCAGTTGGACTGAACTCTAATCCATCTCATTTCAAGATTAAAATATTAAGTTTGAATTGCAGATATATCTAATAGTTTACTTATGCAGCGTGATAATAAATAATTTCACTGAACTAAGAAGCTTTCTGAAAATATTCTAAACCATAATACAAAGAGTGTCTTCGAAATATAGCGAGAAGGTTTTGCTTAAACTTTGCATTTAGGAGTGTTTTGGCCCAAAAATTCATTTAGAAACCGCCTCAACAAAAAATCTATTTTGCTAAAAATAAGCTAAAACATTTCAATTTTGAACATTGGTCTAATGGTTTGCCATTTGGGTAACCACAGTATTTAGAATGCTGGAAACGAATAAATAACGAATGGTAACTAAATATAAAAGAAGACTACGTTTAAGCATAAGTTTTTTAAACAGCTGTTACATTTAAAGAGTTATAGTTGGTTGTTGGCGTAAACGTAATAGCCTGCTTAGCATGATACTATAAAAAATTAATTAAAATCAACGAGCAAAGCGGTGCTTGTATTAAAAAAAGAAAAAACCCAACCAGTTTTCAGGAGTTTCGCTTTATCATCCCAGGTTTTTGTCCTAAACTTTGTAATAACAATATCTTGCAATGGTGAAGGATAAACTTGCTTGGTCCACTCGTCTAAAGGCAAATTGTAGTCTTTTTCCTGAAACAAAACCTCAAAGTAAGATCATCGTGTTTTCTAATGACTTCATTTTGATTACTTTCAGCTAATTCTATTTTAAAAGTCTGATATGTTATAGTAGAGTTTTGAATCATTCTAATACGAACCTCGATGTGCAGAGTGTCGAATACTCTATATTCTTCCACGAGACCGATCTTCTCCAACCCTGTATATTTATATAATGTTTCCACCACAGCTTCATTTCCAGTCTTCTCCAGTTGTTCCGCAACAGCTGGCATCACTACGCCTTTTATGTGCCTTATATAAGCTGGGCATCTGTCATTATCTCGGAGAAGCTGGACAGCAAAACCTGGTCATTTTCAATAAATAATAGCAACACACTTAATGTATAAAATTTAATAAAGAGACTTTTCACTTTGATAAGTCTAACATTCTATTTTCAGTAATATGAAACAAATTACTATTTACATTGTGAATAAGCATTTCTTGGTAATGCATTAAATTGTATTTTTGGATTCACCCCTGCAATAAATTAAATCCCAAAAAAACAGTCTTATGTATTTAGTTTTTATTATATAGCCAAATGTACAAAATGAAAAGTAGCCAAATAATAAATGTGAAAATCGATACGCATAAAACATAAAACAGCAAAATGTTCCTCAAGTATGTGAATGTTCCTAAGTTTCATTTATAATTTTTTTTAAATACTTTCAAATTTGTTTAAACAACTAAATTGAAAGACAATGCAATTTGTCAGGAACGTGTCATATTAACAATTTAAAAAAAATGCTACTAGCCTACATGATTTTTAAACTGTAAATATAATTTAATAAAACTACCAAACTAAAAGAAAAAGTCCGTTGTTGTTTTGGTTGACTTAAAAATAATCTTTTTTAAAGCTATACAACATACTATGTATGAACCTTAACCCATAATCCATCGTAAATTCGTGTTTTTATTAATAAAAATTTCTGAATAAATTATCAAACGATTGCTGAGTTTTCGTTAGGTTATAAACAAGTTGTCTAAACAGTGATATTGGTTTAGGTAAAATACATTTAGTGCAGGTTAGTTATTGTACAATTTTATGTAATTTATGGATAATATACTAGTGGGCTATAACATTAAAATTTTAAATTAAGCAATAATAATAACAATGTGATTCATGTATTCCAGTAAGGATGCATTGTTTTAATTATAGGCATTACTTTGGAAAATTCGTAGTCCACACGGGTGCTACAGTGGACACCGTTTCCAGTATCGGTAAAGTATTCACCATGTTGGGGGAACATGGCAGCCAGGTTACATTCAGCACTTTCTATCACCCTGTTGACTTTGGTAGATTGTACATATACTTTTTCTGGGTCGGTCAGTAAGTCTTTGTACAATGTAAGGAGATACTTTCCAAGGTTGTAGTGTTGAGTTTTGCCTATCTGTAAAAACAATATATTATATTTTCAATCGTACTGCAAAAAGTCTCATACCGGGTGTCCCGTACATCCCTTTTAAAATTCAAATAATTCATTTTTCACAAAAACGAACAGTGTCGTAAACCGGTTACGCTCTATAGATTGATACTAATTTCAATGTACAGGGTGTACCAGAAGTAACCTATCAAGACCGAAAGTAGCTGATTTTAAATACAAACTCCCACTTATTATGAAAATTTTTTATCTAAACGTAACTTTTAAACAAATTTAAAATTTAATTTGTAGGTACCATTAATTCTAACGGTTTAGGAGATAGTGGAGGTTTAAATTTAATTTTCCCCTTAAGAATAACATAAGAAAATTTCACATCCTTATCTCTGAAAATGTTAAACATAACTGTCCAAGCATGAAATGCCAAAAATAATCGTCATAAAATATAAATTATCACGTAATAAGTTGACCAGGTACTAACCATTACAACACAAGAATTAAAACCAACTAGGAAGGACCAGTTGACCCGACACTAACATTACAACACAAAAATTAAAACCAACTAGGAAGGACTAGTTGACCCGGTCCGGTACCAACCACTACAACACAAGGATTAAAACCAACTAGGAAGGACCAGTTGACAATACACTAACCATTACAACACTAGAATTAAAACCAACTAGGAAGGACCAGTTGACCCGACACTAACCATTACAACACAAGAATTAAAAAAAAACTAGGAAGGACCAGTTGACCCGGTACTAACCTTTACAGCACAAGAATTGAAACCAACTATAAAGGACCAGTTGACCCGGTACTAACCTTTACAGCACAAGAGTTAAAACCAACTAGGAAGGACCAGTTGACCCGGCACTAACCTTTACAGCACAAGAATTAAAACCAACTAGGAAGGACCAGTTGACCCGGTACTAACCTTTGCAGCACAAGAATTAAAACCAACTAGGAAGGACCAGTTGACCCGGTACTAACCATTACAACACAAGAATTGAAACCAACTAGAAAGGACCAGTTGACCCGGTACTAACCTTTACAGCACAAGAATTAAAACTAACTAGAAAGGACAAGTTGACCCAGTACTAATAAGTTACTAGTAAGTTTTAATATTCGATACAGTTTCAATACTTTCCGCCGTATTGTAAATTTTGTGGAAAGATAAAATGATTTATGATAAAACTAATAACTTATGATGGAAAGTTATTTAAAACAACAAGTATTGTTTGATGAGTTCTCATAGTATTTATTGCGTTCCATGCACTGTACTGAATATGTTGTTATATTTATATTTTCATTTAACATTTAAATAACAGTTTATATAACACGATTGTAAAATGTTGTTGACCTTGGATGAATAAATAAATAAAATAAGTAAATGAAAGGAGATTCTAAGACATTGTGGTTCTTGGACATGTTTGTTTAACCTAAATGTGCAGAGATAATGGAGTTGCAAATTTGTTCCATGTTATTTCTTAAGGGAAAAAATCTACATTCCAACCGCCATTATCTCCTAAACTCTTAGGATCATGGGTCCAAAATAAATTGTAAATCGGTCTTAAAATTAATTGTGAAATTCTAAAATGGCATAAAAAGTAGGGGGTTGTATTAAAATTTAGTGACTTCCAGTCTAGAAAGGTGACTTCTGGTACACCCTGTACATTGAAACTACGGTCAAGTAATAGAACGTATCGGGATTGCCCATAATAGAGCGTAACCGATGGACATTACCCAGATACATGTCATTTTATATTTTCTACTTGGTAATTTTTATTTCATTGACAGATTTATTCGTTTGTGTTAGTTCATATTTTGTATGAACTTTACAGTATCGATGTCCATTTCCACACAACAGACATATTTTTCGATTTTATTTTCAAGATGACGACTCTTAAACATATTTTAAACCCATAAATTTTAACAAAATTTTACTTGACACCAAAAGTTTGACACATTATTTTGTCTAACTAACAATACCACATTTGATACCACGTTTGTAAATATCTGACAACAAATAACGGAGTTATTGTGATTTTTTAAATTAAAATAACCATAATTTACATGAATTATTATTTAAAATCAATATTTAGTAGAAAAATCTCATTAAACCCGTTAATTGTTGTCAAATATTTACAAACTTATAGGTTAAATAGTTAGTTTTTCAATTTTATTGTTTCTGGTAAAATATTGATAAAATTTACCGGTTTTAGGTTAATTGAGTTAAACAACACTTTTAAATAACCATAATCTTGAAAATACACATAAGACAAAATATTATTTATGAAAAAGGCATTGATCTATTAAGGTATATGCCAAATACGAATTTTCTACAATACTCTATTTCCAAAATAAAAATTATTAAGTGGAAAGAACAAAAATGTGTTTAGTAGTGGAGAAACGCGGGAGCTGGCTCAGTTCAAGGTCACCTGAGCGATGACGTCATCGAGGTCAATGACCCCACCGATGACGTCATCGATGACGTCATCGATGACGCAATCGATGACGTTATCACCAATTACGTCATTCTGTGACGTCACACCCATGACGTTGCAGAAATGACGTGGCGATGACGTCATCACCCCTTACGTCACCATTATGACGTCATCGATGTCACAAAGGTCAAGGTCACGCTGAAACCTAAAATTTTTAGGCACTTTTGCTGTTTCTCGCACTACGCTCCGAGTTTTAGTCAGGTTTCAATGACCTTGACGACTTGGAGCGAAATTAGACGAGAAACAGCAAAAGTGCCAAGGAAACTCAAAGTTTGCAACGTGACTCTGCCTAAACCGTCATGTGACACCGCTCGAGTGACCTTGAACCGATACAACTCCCGCGTTTCATCATTACTGTAACCGCGATGCGCACCCTACGACAGACACCGAGCGACTGACTGTCCAGCCCCGCGCACTCTAGGTATATTGGCTCGAGAGACTAAGACTCTAAACCGTCAGGAATGGGAGTAACTAACTGAACTTTGCAAGGAAAAGTCATTTCTTCCAATATTCTAAACAAATCTTCATCAGTAAAACTTACATTAGTCTGTTTGGTATAAAACTTAGGGTGTCCGCGCAACAGCTTACGCCACTTAGCTAAAGTCGAAACCCGCTTGACCTTGAGCGGTGGACACTGAGCAGCCAATAAAGACTTAACACGGCTAAGTTTCTTACCCAAAGTGTCTCGCGACATGGCTTCCCCTCACAAAAGTCCGCACAATACTGAGAGACTGTTGGTAGCGCATGAGCCAGGGCAAAAGTGGAGGGGGTAATAGCAGGAGTGGGGGAAGGTCACAGTGGTGGGGGAAGGTGAGGTTGTACACTGGAGTATCGCATCACTTCACCATGAGCTGTCCTACAGTCAACACACTGTACTCTCAGCCCGAGTTGGCACTAGAAGAAACCTTACTGTACAGCTTAGGCTGTGAGGGGCGAGGAAGTAAAGTCAAAGTGGAAGAACTCCAAGATAAAGAGTTGTGTAAAATAAACTAATTGTATCCCTGCAATCTCCAATAACCTAAAAGAAATCTCCAATAACTCTAAAGAAATACCGATATATAAAAAGAAATCTCATCCTTTGGCAAAATGAATTGGAAAAGATCACAGTAAAATTAATCTAACTTAAAATCTGGACTGAACACTCATGGCGATACTACGTGGTGTGAAAACGCCACCCTAAACATTACAAGTTAGGTTAGTGAGCACCTCTGGTACGATAACCGGCGTGCTAGAGTTAAAGTGTGATGACCTTGAGTCAAAACACTGAAATACTACAAGTCGATATTGTCCCAGAGTTAAAGTGTAGTGACCTATATTCAAGACTTGTAAAAATACTTACATATAGAGAGTTAGAAAACAGCGAGGTGCACCGCATGGAAGCTGGAGACATACTGGCGGAGCGGTGTTGTGCAGCCTAGGGACTCGGTTGTGGAGGGGGTATAGCCAACACTTAGAGTAGAAGTGTAGTGGGTGACCTTGACCCACTTGACCCCCCCCCCCGACAAAAAGTTTAGCGAGCCCCCCCCCCGAGAACTTTTTTTCGAAAAAATTTTTGACCTTGACCAAAAAGTTTTTTGCTCCGGACGAGAAGTGCCCCCCCCCTCCCCCCTACCCCGTCCCCCCCCTCCCCCACCCCCTCCCCACCCCCCCTCCACAACCCCCCCCTCCCCCCCACCCCCTCCCCCACCCCCTCCCCCACCCCCCCCCGAGAACTTTTTTTCGAAAAAATTTTTGACCTTGACCAAAAAGTTTTTGCTCCGGACGAGAAGTGCCCCCCCCCCGAGAACTTTTTTTCGAAAAATTTTTTGACCTTGACCAAAAAGTTTTTTGCTCCGGACGAGAAGTGCCCCCCCCCCTCCCCCACCCCCTCCCCCACCCCCTCCCCCCCCCCCGAGAACTTTTTTTTCGGAAAAATTTTTGACCTTGACCAAAAAGTTTTTTGCTCCGGACGAGAAGTGCCCCCCCCCCCGACAAAAAGTGCGAGCCCCCCCCCCACCCCCACCCCCTCCCCCTCCCCCACCCCTGATATCCTGGGCGTGGCAGCCCCGGTGGGGATATAAGGGGGCCCAGCCAGAGCCGGCTCGCAGTCCGCTCCCGCGCGTTGAACGTGAACGAACGGGACGGACCGCCATAGGCATCACTAAACATTGAATGGCGCCTTCAGTGTTTAGCGAAGTCTACTCTAACTTTAAGACTTGTATTAGTTGTAAGATATTGCGCTTGCGTTTGGGTATTGAGAATTGTCTTATATGAGAGTGTTTTACTTGTACCCTATGTCTCCTGTGTGTCTTTTATCCTTTGTGTCTTGTTTGTTATATGCGTTTAATGTGTATGTGCTTGTTCCAGCATTGACTACGTTGAGCCTAATTGTGTGTTGTAAGTGTGTTATATGTTTCTAAAGTGTATACGCTTGTTTTAGCAATCCCCCTTGAGCTTTTTCAATGCTCAAAGTAAATTGTAACGTCAGGGAACGGGAGTAGGCCCCCGTGTAAAGCCATTTTTAATAATTGGTAGGCTCCTGCCAGGCATGCAAAAGGTTGCGGATGGCATTTGGGAGCATGTCCGTTTGTACGCTGGCAAGCAAAAGGTTGTGGCGGCCTCTGCACTCGGACCGAGGACGTAAGCCACTAGGGTGTCCTCAGTATGTTTCCCTTCTGGAAACTCAAAATTATGTAAATGAATCTTTGTTAGCTATTTGTGTTTTTAGTCCCCAAGGCCCCCGAACATTCGTGGTTCGCCATGGATGTACGGGGGCCGAAATTTTTTAATGTCCGTGTGGCCTTGACCTACAAAGACTTGTAAAAATTCAATGCATAGCTAAATTAAAATATTAAAGATAGGTTACGGGAGTAGGCCCCCGTGTAAAGCCTATTTTAATTATCGGTAGGCTCCTGCCAGGCATGCAAAAGGTTGCGGATGGCATCTGGGAGCATGTCCGTTTGTACGCTGGCATGCAAAAGGTTGCGGCGGCCTCTGCACTCGGACGAGGACGTAAGCCACTAGGGTGTCCTCAGTTTGTTTCCTTCTGGAAACTCAAAATTACGTAAATGAATCTTTGTTAGCTACTGAAAGACAATGCAGTAAATGTTTACAAGTCTTGCGTGGCGAAGGGTACACGACATTGGATGTTGCCTTGTTGTCATAGTTGGGTCTCTTCGGAGGCTACAGCGATGACAACCCAAGTGCCCCAGGTGGGGCTTAATTTTTAAAGTTTTTTCGTGACCTTGACCTAAATACAGTAATGACCCCCCCCCCCCGAACTTTTTTTTGAGAAAAAAATTTTGACCTTGACCAAAGAGTTTTTTGCTCCGGACGAGAAGTGCCCAAACAAAAAAATTTGTACAAAGTAGTGGATTTAGACCAAAGATCATTGGTTTATCAAACCTGTTGAAGAATAAATTGAAAATGGGTGTTTAAAAGCCAAATCTACTACATGATTGATAAACTGGATGTATATGACGTCACCTTCCCCCACCCTTCAACCTCGGGTATAAAGGGACCCGGTTGAGCGCGCTGCTCATTATTGCGTGGACATTCACCGAGTGCACACTCAAAGCCAAACTGTAAAAAAATGGCTCTTTGCGATATTTGTGGTGAGTTTTTCCAAGATGAAGATATCTTTGTTTTACACCGAGAATTGCATCATGAAGAGAACAGAAAAGAAGAGATTGTTGTAAGTGAAGAAGACTTGGATGCGTTTGATCGGTTATTGGAAAACTACCAGAAGCAGATGGACGACTGTGATAGCTATCTACAGTGTTAC
Organism: Neoaliturus tenellus; assembly: GCA_030545055.2. Taxonomy (NCBI): domain Eukaryota; kingdom Metazoa; phylum Arthropoda; class Insecta; order Hemiptera; family Cicadellidae; genus Neoaliturus; species Neoaliturus tenellus. Next base: position 19,403,336 of record CM061537.1, on the reverse strand, counting down.
ACCGAGAATTGCATCGTGAAGAGGACAGAAAAGAAGAGATTGTAGTAAGTGAAGAAGACTTGGATGCGATTGATCGGTTTTTGGAAAAACCCCAGAAGCAGAAGGAGGACTGGGCTAGCTATTTACAGTTAATGCAAAGAAGAAGACCAAGTGTTATTCAATTTGCCGGAGCTGGACCATCTACAGCTGGAGGATTTATTCAAGAGGAAATGAAAGAAAAAGTGGAAGATTTAAAACAACTGCGTACCCAAGAAGTGGATATGGAAGAAGAGGATACAGAAGAAGTGGAAGATGTAAAACAACTGCGTACCCAAGAAGAGGATATGGAAGAAGAGGACACAGAAGAAGTGGAAGATATAAGACAACTGCGCACCACAGCCTTGCCAGGACCAGTTGTAACTCATTTCAAAATTAATAACGTGCAATTAGAATTGGAAAATTTTCTAACTCAAGCTAAAAAACTAGTTGTAAAAACATTGACGGAAGAATTGACAAGATTGAACTTTATTAAATTTGGATTGGTGTTGGAGGCTATGTTTACTAATAGCGATGGTGAAAACTCACCGAGAGCATTCATTGCTAAAAACCGAACCCTTACAACCACATCTGATATCAGCGAAATTTTAGAAGAATGTTTGAATGAACTGTTAATGAAACTCCAAGAACATGAAGGAAGAGGATCTGGCTGGACGTTATCATCGATTGAAGGTATGGATGTGAGGATTCACAAGCATGGATATGTATAAGAGGTAGCAGCTTTATCCCTCTACCAAAGGTTATCCGAGATACTAAATCATGTATCAATGTGAAAAATGAGGACAATGAATGTTTCCGGTATGCAATGTTAGCAAAATACGTGGGACATAATGCTATTAGACCTAGCATAGCATACGAAGCTGTTCAACACCGCTATAACTTTCGAGGAATGTCGTATCCTGTGAGTCTTGATCAAATTACTAAATTTGAGAAACAAAATCCAGGTGTTTCTGTTAACGTGTTCGGTTTAGATGATTCAAACAATGTGTATCCACTACGAGTAGGAAAAGTAGAGCAAAGTAACCATACTGATTTATTATTGATAACCAAAGGTGAGATTTCACATTATGTTTATATTAAAAACTTTGAATCTTTGGTTGTACGACAAGTGTCAAAACAAAATCGTAAGATAACAATATGCAAGAGATGCTTTTGTTTTACATGCAAGGAATTCAGACGTGGAGGATCGGAGTGGTTGATGGAGCACCAAAGACTTTGTAATGACAACTATGAAGTGAAGATTAGTCTGCCACCGCCATCTTGAGCGTTCATCCAATTCAACAAAACAGTTCACCAATATCGGATTCCAGTAGCCGTCTACGCAGATTTCGAATCCACGTTAGTACCACAGGAGCTTCCGAATGGTGAGGTGACTAGAAGAACCAAATATCAATTGCATCAACCTAACAGTTTTTGCTTATTGGTGAAATCCACTTTGCCTGAAGAACAGTTACAACACTATGGGTTAACATCCACTCCAATACTCTACCGTGGGGAAAAAGCCGCTAAGTATTTTGTAGACCAGTTGTATGATATTGCTGAAAAGGTGCAACGCTTATTCGGTAATGTTTTACCCATGGAACCTTTGAACCAAATCAACAAGAAGAATACAATTCAGCATCAAGATGTTATTTATGCAAAAAGAGTTTCAGTGAAGAAAATCCAAAAGTAAGAGATCACGATCACCTGACAGGGTTATACAGAGGAGCTGCTTGTAATTCATTCAATATAAATTACAAACTACCAAACTTTATCCCTGTCGTGTTACACAATCTTAGCGGCTATGACTCCCACTTCATTATCCCAGAGTTAGGACGGGATGATGGAAAAATTGAAGTATTAGCTGAAACATTGGAGAAGTACATCAGTTTCTCAAAAACAGTAGGTAAAATTAAACTTCGCTTCGTAGACTCTTATAGATTTATGTCATCTAGTTTGAGCAAATTGTCTGAAAACCTAAGAAGAGAAGACTTAAAAGAAACCAGCAAAATTGTACCTGAAGATAAATTGGACTTAGTAATGCGTAAAGGAGTGTTCCCCTATGATTACATAACTTCTGCAGAAAAATTTGAAGAAACCAGTCTGCCACCGATTGAAGCCTTCAATAGCAAGTTAAATGAAAGTGCAATCACTGTTGAAGACTACAATCATGCTTGTAATGTTTGGAACCAACTAAACATTCAAACCTTAGGGGAATATTCTGACTTTTACATAAAATTGGACGTAACTCTGCTGTGCGATGTGATGGAAGAATTTCGAAACACCTGCTTCTCCGCCTATGGACTGGACCCTCTGCACTCGTACACATCTCCAGGATTAGCATGGCAAGCTATGCTAAAGTCAACCAACTGTCGATTGGAACTTCTAACAGATATTGATATGGTGCTCATGATAGAATCTGGTGTACGAGGCGGTTTGACACAAGCTGTAACACGTCATGTCAAAGCTAACAACAAGTGCATCCCAGGATTCGACGAGGGACAACCATCACTCTACCTTGGCTACTTTGACGCAAACAACCTTTATGGTTGGGCAATGTCAAATCCGCTTCCTTACGCTGACTTCAAATGGATCGACCCGGCCACCATCGGCGACATCTCACAGATCCCAAAAAATGGTCAAAAAGGTTATATTTTGGACTGTGATTTTGAATATCCAGAGCACCTTCATGATCATCACTACGACTTGCCTCTCTTAGCCAAGACTGAAGTTTCACCAACAGGAAGATGGCCAAAATTGATGATGACCTTGGAGAATAAAGATCGGTATGTGGCTCACTACTGGGTAGTTCAACAAGCTCTTGAATTGGGTCTACGTTTAGTAAGAATTCATAGAGCAATTGAATTCACCCAGTCTTGTTGGTTGAAACCATATATTGATTCCAACACTACAAGAAGAGCAGCAGCAACATCAGCATTTGAAAAGGACTTTTATAAATTGATGAACAACGCCATCTTTGGGAAGACCTTAGAAAACAAAAGAAAACACAAGATTGTAAAATTAGTAAGTGATCCTAGGAAATTGGAAAAATTAGTGCAAAAACCAAATTTTGGAACATCCATGATTATAAACGAAGATCTAGCCGCCGTTAGTATGAAGAAAACAACAATAGTGATGGATCGTCCGTTATACATTGGAATGTCGATTTTGGATATAAGTAAAACTCTGATGTATGATTTCCATTACAACAAAATGGTTAAACACTACGGAAGAGACAACATTGGAGTTGCATACATGGATACCGACGCGTTCATCTACTGGTTAAAGACTTTGGACATGTATGAAGATCTAAGGAGTTTCCCATACAAAGACGACTTTGACTTCTCTGACTATCCAAAGAACCATCCAAATTATAATGAAAAGAATAAAAAAGTAATCGGAAAATTTAAAGATGAAGCAAATGGAATGCCTTTGGAGGAAATAGTTGCGCTGATGTCCAAATTATATTCCTTCAAGATGTATATGGAAAATGACATACCGACAGTGAAGAAAGCTAAAGGAGTCAAAACATCATACTTAAAGAAACATGTGACATTTGACCATTACAAGACCTGCTTGTTTGAAGATTCTACAATGTCTGCAACGTTCAACACTATCAGAAGCTTTAAACATGAGGTCTACAGTGTCACTGAAGTTAAAAGAGCACTATCAGCTCAAGATGATAAAAGGCATATTATGCCGGATAAAATCCATACTCTTCCTTTCGGCCACTACTCTCTAAACCCTATCAACTAGTAACCTATTCTTCGTCCTTCTACAACTTCGACCTTATTCCTTTCTCCTTCCGTAAAAAAATGGGGAACACGGCAAGTCAAACGCCGTGTTCCCCATTTTTTTACACAAGTTTGGATGACCTTGACCTATATAAATGATGTGAATATTCAAGACAACATTCATTGTGATTATACATATGATACATGAAACATTCAAACCTGCAATATGAAGAACTTGAAGCATGAAATTGTCAACGAACTTCATAAACCTCTAAGAAGAAAGTTTCCACGAAGAAATACAGTGATAAAAGGAATAAATGATTTATATCAAGCGGATTTAATCGAAATGATTCCTTATAGTAAACAAAATAGAGGATTTAAATACATATTGACTATTATTAATTGTTTTTCAAAAATGGCAGATGCTTTACCACTAAAAGATAAAAGCGGCAAAAGTGTTACAAAAGCAATGGAAACAGCTATACAAAGAGACAAACATACTATAAAACATTTACAAACTGATGATGGAAAAGAATATTTTAATAAGGAATTTGCAAATTTAATGAAAAAACACAACATTAACCATTACTCAACCAATTCAGAGGTAAAAGCATCAATAATTGAAAGATTTAACAGAACTTTAAAAGGTGCGATGTATAAGATGTTTTCCAACAGAGGATCACACGTATGGATTGATGTGTTACCAAAACTTATAAGCGATTACAATAACAAGTTTCATAGAACTATCGGTATGAAACCAAGCCAGGTGACTAATAAAAATGAAAAACTTGTATTAAAACGTATAAAAATGAATACTAAACCAAAAGTTGAAAAACTAAAGCCTAAAAGGTTTAATGTTGGCGATAAAGTGCGAATAAGCAAATACAAAGGTGTATTCAGTAAAAGATATCTTCCGAACTGGACAAATGAGGTATTTACCGTATTTAAGGTGCAACCTACAGTACCAGAAACTTACATTTTAAAAGATAATAAAGGACAATTGCTTGAAGGAGGGTTTTATGGACATGAAATGTTAAAATCAACAGTAGGTGATGTATATTTAGTTGAAAAGGTGTTGCAACGAAAAAAGGATAAGGTTAAAATACGATGGTTAGGATTTAATAAAACGGAAGATTCTTGGATACCTAAAAAGGATCTAATATAATGATAGAGCATCATTTTGGGTTGAACCATTACAAAGGATGGAGATAATACCGCAAAAAGACAATTTTACTATTAATAATATAGATGAACTCACAGTGGATGGTTCTCAATTCAATACTGGGAAACACGGTGTTTTGTTACCAAACACGGTGCGTTGTCTGGTTACCGGTCCTTCCAATTGTGGAAAAACAAATGTAGTATTCAATTTGATTACAAACCCTAAAGGATTACGTTTTAATAATTTATATGTATTTTCAAAGTCACTACAACAACCAAAATATCAGTTATTGGAACAAATACTCAATAATGTGCCTGAAGTAAAATATTTTAATATTTTAATATATTTTAAAATATTATTGTAAAATATTTTATTTTTTTTTGTGTTAAATATTTTAAATTCAACGCGAGCGAGAGTGTCATGCAACCGCAAGAGGCTAAACCATTCTCAGTATTCATATTTGACGACGTATCTTGTGAAAATCAAAATACAATAAGAAATTACTTCGCCATGGGTCGACATAACAACATAGATAGCATTTATATTGGTCAAACTTACAGCAAAATACCGAAACAGCTCATTAGAGACAATGCAAACATGTTAATTGTATTTAAACAGGATGAAACCAACCTAAAACACATATATTATGACCATGTAAGTGCGGATATGCCATTTGAACGATTTAAAGAGTTGTGTGGAAAGGCTTGGGCTGAAAAATATGGGTTTTTAACAATTATGAAGGAACAACCGCTAAACAATGGTCGATACAGGATAGGATTTGATAAATTTATACTAATACACTGATCATGATGTAAAACATTCATTGTTGTACAACACGTCTTGCTACAAACATGGTTAACCAAGAAAAGTTAATAAAGGAAATAAAATCACTTAGTGATTCTATTCGAGATAAAAACAGAGCATTAAAATTAGGTATTAGCGAAAGGGAGAAATTTCTTGAATCTACTTTTAAACCTATTACTGAACCCTTGAAACAATTAAACAAAAAATTTGCTAAACCCGTTTTGGAAGGAGATGCAATTGCACCTATTACAAAGTTTGAAAGAGAAAATGTAAAATCAGAAGATTTTAGTGATGAAGACCTGGAATCCTCTACATATAGTGGTTTTACCGGCGGAGAACCTGAAAGAGAGCTAGAATCACCAGACTATAGTGGTATAAGAGAATTATATGAAGTAAAAGCTAAAAGAGGACATGAAGATGTATCAACTGCTAGTGAAGAGGAAAAAGAAGAAGAAGCAAGGGAAGGTCCGTCAAACATAAGCTTGTTGGGTGAAAACATTTATAACAAAGGACCTTTAGGAAGGAAATACATGATAAAAATGTTAGCTGGAATAAATCCTAATAAAAACTACCATAGTTATGGAGTAAGATTAACAGAAGAAGGTTTAATGGTTGGTAATAGCCCGGTAAACATTGATGAAGATGATAATATTATTGTTGGTAATCAAAGATATAAGGGCACGAGAGGATTATTTGAATTATTATTTGAAAAAAAGCCTTTAGAATTGTTAGTTAAAGAAGAAGACATGGAAGCATATAAACAGATTTTGGAACACACCAATGCATACAGGAGAAAATATTTAGCTGACCAACCAGTTTTTAGATCTAGGTCTTTAAAATATAGAGTATTTGTATCCAAGTTAATACCAACAACGAGAAGACAACCAATGCCGATAATGCCAAGAAAACCTGTAAAACGAAGGTTTGTGTCATCCACTTTGGATATAAGTGCTCCAGAACCAAGAAAAAGAAACAAATCTGTTACAGGTACAGGTTTAATGAAGAAACTATATAACACAAATGTGATTTATTACAATAATATCAATAAATTGGTGGATAGAATGAAACTAATACATGAAGCTAAAGAAGCGGGTCATACTGGATTGGAAAACGAATGGGTGGCTTTAGTGGATGAACTCCGAAACCGTGGGGTAATCTCATAAAAAATGCGTTACTCCCTAGATTACTATTCAGTTGCACCATGAGTGTCGACAAGTTCGGACGTTACTCCTCGGATGGGTTATATTACGCAAATAATTTAAAAAGAGGAGCTGGTTTACCACAAACACCTGATGGGGATTATGATATAACTAATAAAAGGTTAAAAAACATAAAAGATCCCACAGATGAAAACGATGCAATAAATTTAAAAGTATTAAAAGAAAAGATATCACCAACATTAAGACTACAGAAAAACACATATGACGCAGGTAATCATAGAATTGTCAATGTTGGTAAGCCAAATCAAAACGCTGATGCAATAAACAGAGGTTATTTATCATCGGAATTAAAGAATACGTTAAAATTTAATGGAAAAACGTATAATGCTGAAAATCGGCGTATATCCAAGGTAGCAGACCCTGTAGATGAAAAAGACAGCATAAATAGACGCTATTTACATTCTATAATACCTGAAAAGACAAAAGATGGGTTTTCTTTTTATAAATTTGTTATTAACGATATAGGTTATCCAAAAAATGAAAATGATGCTGTAAATTTAAAATACATCAAAGATCATTGTATTACACGTGATGTAGGAGTTATTGACTGTCTTGGTAATTGTTTAGCGAATGTAAAAGATGGTTTTGCACCATCAGATGGTGCAACGGTGGGTCAAATGAAGGAAACTTTAAAACAAGAAACCTCCGGTTTTGTGAAACAAAACCAAGTAGTAACACGTCAAGGAGATGTATTTGTACAAGGAAATAAAAAGTTTACTTTGCTTGAAGAAAACAATTATGTTTGGGATGGTAAAGGAAAGTTATTGACAAATTTAGGTATTGGTGAAAAGCCTGGTGATGCTGTTACTTATGAACAGATAATACAATTAGAGCCAACTGGAAAAAAATGGTGGAATTGTGATAACAAACGATTAACAAATGTTGCAGACCCTGATTATGCCAATAACGCTGTAACTGTTAATTTTCTTGTTAAAGTAATAGGTAATTTATTATTTGATATGCATAATTATATTGTAGCAGGACAACATAAACCTATTGACGAAAAAATGAGAAATACATGGATTAAACAAGAAATTCTTTATAAATATTTTTTTAATCATAACACACAAAAGTTTAGATCATCAGATTGGGGTACTTTTGATATTTAATTAAATAACACCATATATTACATCATTTATGTGCAACCTGTCATAGAGGTAACACATGGGTTACGCTTTTCGAATATAAAAGACAATCATGGCGTTTCATTACACCAGTCCATATCGAGACACTATACGGAAAGGAGGCGGTATCACGTCCACAGCGGTTTCTCTGTTAAGTAAAGCTTTAAATCGTATTCCAGTAGGATCTATCGTAAACAGAGCAATAGACGCTTTACCATACGAATTTCACATACCGGGAGGTTATCAGTATTGCGGACCAGGAACTAAATTGAAAAAACGACTGGAAAAAGGTGATCCAGGCATAAATAAGTTAGATCAGGCTTGTAAAGAACACGATATCGCATATTCCACGTTTACCGATTCAAAAAATAGGTCAATCGCTGATAAAAAGCTAGCGAATATAGCTTGGCAACGAGTAAAGTCTAGTGACGCTAGTATTGCGGAAAAAGCAGCAGCTTTAGCGGTAACAGCAGGTATGAAGGCTAAAACAGCGGTAGGAGGTGGAAAAAGGAGGGGTAAGAATAAAAAAGGATCAACCAAGAGAAAACATGGTGGTAATATTAGACTAAAAAGACGTTCTCCGAGGAAAAATAATAAAAAACCGACAATATGGTCAATGGTAAAAAACGGGGCTGGTCTATACCTAAGACCGTATCGTGCATATTAAATAAAAGAAATCAATTGGTTATACCACATAAAGCGTTGACTAATGTTGAATTATTTAAATATATTTCCTGTTTAAAAATACCATTTTTCCGCGGAGTATTTATGAAAGACAGTTTACCAAAGAAAATATGGAAAAATGAGACTGGAATCGTAAATTTGGATAATACTGAAGGGTCCGGCACCCATTGGGTGTGTTATAAGAAACTAAATAGTAATGTATATTATTTTGATAGTTTTGGAAATTTTCCACCACCTAAAGAACTTGAACATTACTTTAAATCTGCTAAAAACATATATTACAACTATAAAAGAGAACAACCTGATAATACTTCAATATGCGGCCATTTATGTTTGGAATTCCTAGCTAAAAGTATCTGTCACTATTGAGATGTCTTCCTATACGGTATCATTAACAGGAAAATGGTCCACTTTACGAAGTATCCTTTTTCCAGCGTTACGCTTGCAAAAAGGAAGATTTTGGGAGGCAGCACTGTTGGATTTTACAACTTACAACTCTATTCCCAATGTTACGGAAGGTAAAAATAACTTATTGCATTATTATAAAGGAAAAGATGCCAGTGGGAAGTTTACAGACTTGGAAGTTTGCACTCTACCCACAGGTTCTTATGAAATTGATCATATTAATGAATTTTTGCAAAATAAAATGGGAAAAGACAATATAACGCTAAAAGGTAATAACAATACAATGAAAGCTGAGCTTACTTCAAAATATTATATAGATTTCAGTAAGTCAGACTCAATTGGTGATTTATTAGGATTTCCCAAAGATGGAGCGATTTTAGAACCAAATAAAACACATTCCGGTAAACAAACTGTAACAATATTAAAAGTCAATAGTATAGACATAACTTGTAATATTATACAAGGAGCTTACAGAGATGGAGCAAATACTCATATAATACATACTTTTTACCCCAGTGTACCACCTGGATTTAAAATTGTTGAAAAGCCGCAAAACCTGGTATATCTACCTTTGAACACCACTTTCATTTCAGACATCGTGTTGAACGTATTGGATCAAGACGGTAACTTGATAGATTTCCGAGAAGAGCCTATTACGGTTAGATTACATTTAAAATCAACACTTTAATACAAAATCATGGGTTTAACATTTAAAAGCGAACAACCTACGGGAATCCGCATTAGTAGCTCTTCAGCTGTGGAGGAGTTAACACGCGAGAACATTCGTTTCTTAGAGAGAATTGGATTAAAAGTAACCGATAATGGATATACTGGATATAGCTCAGGGTCCAACATTCGACGAAACCCTATGGGAAAAAGAATATCACACCCACAACCCTTACACTTCATCAAAATTAAACAATAACGATGAAATTCGTATTCCCATACAAAATCAAGACATTTACACACTACCATGTGAAAGTTACTTGTATATTGAAGGAAAAGTTACTAAAAAGGACGGTACTACTACTGGTACAACAGTTCCATTTATAAATAATCCCATGGCTTTCCTGTTTGATGAAATTAGATATGAAATATCAGGTGTAACAGTTGATTCTACTAAAAAAGTAGGTATTGCAACAACTTTAAAGGGATTAACATCTATATCACCTAATGAAACCAATTTAATACAACCTGCAGGATGGGTTTTACCTGCAAAAGACACAATCACTCCAGATACAAATGGAAATTTTGATTTTCATATTCCGTTACGTTTGTTGCTTGGTTTTGCTGAAGATTATAGGAAATTAATATTAAACGTTAAACAAGAATTAGTTTTGTTGAGATCTTCAAACGATAAAGATATTATTAAAGCTCCAGACGGTACAACAGATGCAACTTTAGAATGGAAATTAACATTAGACAAAATTGTATGGAGAGTTCCACATGTAAAATTAGCTGACGAGCATAGAATGCTACTATTAAGAAAGTTAAAGGCTGATCGTGATATTGTAATTCCTTTTAGAAGTTGGGAATTTCATGAACATCCCAGCTTGCCAACTACGGATCGACACACTTGGACAGTTAAAACATCTAATTATGTGGAACGAGCCAGGTATATTATATTTGGTTTACAAACAGGCAGAAGAGACACCATCACCAAACATGCAGGCCAATTTGATCATTGCAACTTGAAAAATATTAAAGTTTATTTAAATTCACAATTTTTTCCATACGATAATTTAAATGTGTCATTCGCTAATAAAAAGTACAGCATATTGTACGATATGTATGCAAGATTCCAAAGTTCATATTATGGTAAAACGAATGCACCTTTACTATCACCAGAAAAATACTTAGATGGTTACCCTATAGTTGTAATCGATTGTTCTAAACAAAATGAATCGGTAAAATCATCAAGTGTAGATATAAAAATAGAAATGGAATTCAACGCGCCTATATCGGCTAATACAACTGCATACTGTTTAATTCTACATGATAAAATCGTAACATACACACCTTTAACTGGAATTGTTAAAAATGTATTGTAAAAGACCGGTTTTCCTACATTCCAATGCATTCCGCGAGTATAAAAGCAGAGCGTTCAGCTCGCTCCTCATCAGTTTGTTGCCTGTTGTTGTATGGGTAGCATCTTATTCAATATGGCTTCTCCTAGTGGTACACAAGAAAATGTAGTAGATATTGAGAAGGAGATATCCGACTTTTTAGATCTTCAAGGTCAACCGGAGGGAGATGAACACAACGCTTGCGGACAACTCCACGCCAGTAATAATATTGAGGAAAAAGGTAAAAGAAGAAAGAACGCACACAAGAGGAAAAGGGATATTGAAGATAATATTTCTCCTAACATATTAAGTGAGGTATTCTTGCGAATATTTTACCCAATCTCTTCCAGTTTGGACAAAAGTGTTTTAATCGGTGTTATGAAATCTACAGATTATTCCCCTACTGTAATTTTAACTCATGGACCCAAAATGATTTTGTTTACGGACACTGCTTGGGAATCGTTTATGAAACACTTGCATCTGCTAGAATGATATTTAAGTAGTAACATGTTTGGAAGAAAGACAAGAGTAGGCCTTTTGGATTCAAATGTGGAAATCGATATTGTTAAACATCGTGGTGATCATCAGTTGCGGTTTAGAGACACAACAAGACATGATAACAAGATTCAACTTAATCGAGAAGAGTTTTTTATTCTAACTTGTGCAACTGAACCAATAACGAGGTACTTGAGACAACTGGTGTTTTCAAGTTCAATTATTAAAGATTATCTGGAAGACACTTTGGACAAACAACCGGACGCACCTATATTGTACGGACCTGTAGATACTTCTATATTCAATAGGGTTCCTCATGAAGTACAAATGTGGAGACAATTGGAAAAGTACGCTCAACTACATAAGAAATCAGTAAAACGTGAAAAAGAGGAAGAAGAAGGAGGAGAAGAATCAAGTGTTAGTGATGAAAATGAAAACAAGGAAAATGTAAAGATGGAAACCTAAATGACAATTAACTACACAGCAATGGTTAATTTTTAAAACAATATCAAACACTTTGTGGGGTTAGGCCTACCGGGGACGGTGCCCACGTTAAATATACACCAACGCGCCAACAACTGTACGGCCGGGTATAAAAGTCGTACCTACCGTGGTGTGGAAATCAGTTGACCTTTGGACTTCGTCATGAGCAGACGAGTGATCTTCGCAATGGACAAGGAAGAAGAACAAGTAAAGTCCAAACCTGGTATAATTGAGTTCCAAGCGTTTCGGGGTAATGATGATAGATTTATCATAAAAGAACTTGTGCTTTTCGACATCAATACAAGTGTTCCTTATTCGTTTTTATTTAAACCACCATGTTCTTATTCATCTTTAACCAGTAAAGCCGCTACTACCAACAGATGGATTTCAAAACACTTCCATCATATCGATTGGTATGATGGTTTTACAAGTTACACGGACTTGTATCACATTATGCATCACTTTTCAGACAAGTTTACCAATATTTACACAAAGGGGCTGGAAAAGAAAAGATGGATCGAAGGATTTACTCATGTTCCGGTTAATGATGTGGATTTGGATAAAAACTACAAGTATACGATGGAAAATGTTTGTATTTGTACTAAAAGTCCAGAACATGAAAAAGATAGACATTGCGCTTTAAAAAACGCCTATAAACTCGCATCTTACCTTCAAAGTGGGGAAATGGAGAGTGGTGGGGGTAACGGGGGTTATATAAGTACAACAACATCTCCCAGCAAGAAGACGAAGAAGACGATCTATAACTTGACCATGGCATCTCACCAGTTCCTGCAAACTTTGGTTGAGCAGTTCAATGCTCACTCCAAATCTACCATACTACCCGTCAAGAAGTGTTCTGAACTTAAAGACGAGAAGCACTACATTATCCACGCCATGAAGAAGATGGAGACTACAGTTGGAGAGGCCATCTGCTGCAGTCTTAGCGAGGCACCATTCACTCCGGGGGATGAGCCCAAGTTCCAAGTCTACCTGCCGAAACGGTTCGTCCATCTCCTCCAGAACGAGGATCTGCGCTCCATCCAACCCGGCTGTCTCTACCTGGTTTCCCACGGTTGCACGGGTAGCAATTCCACCGAGTTGACCATCCACATCGCCGACAAGCAGCAGTGTTAGATTTAAGTTTTACTGTTGTACATATGTTATTGTAATGTTTTATAAATAAATAAACCATAAAAGACAAAAAAAGAATACAAAAAGACGAAAAATGCAACATATCAATATGTGAAGTTTGTCACATATTGATATGTTGCATTTTTTTAAAACTTCGCGGGTGACCTTGACCTTTGACCTTTGCATTTCACAGTTACCCCCACCACCACGCTACAAGTCAAACCTGCTTGAATGCAAAACACCCCCACCACTTTTTCATATACCTCCAAGTGCTGTGCCTCGTCTTCATTTCAACTCCAGCAGCCAACCGAACAACATCAGTATGTCTCTGAACGTAAGCTGTGCCAGCTATGAGGAGGTGACGATCAAAACGCAACAGGAGCTGAACGACTTGTACAAGGAGTTGCAGCTGATGGTGGCAAGAGGCTACCGTATAAACGTGCAAGTCTACGCTTGCAATATACGGAATCTTCGGCAGCCGAAGGAAGAGCCTGGACATTCCTCTTCAACGACAGCTTCCTCACCGGCGTCGATGAAGACCGAACCAGACAACTTGGATTACTTCAGCTGACTAGCGGTTGTCTTCCTTGTCCTTACAATTGTAGAATATGTTTATTTCTTTATTATATTAAAGAAGTAAAAAGAGCAAAGCCACCTATCTTGTTACTGACATATATGCTCAGTAACAAGATAGGGTTTTTTTTTTAAACACAATTTGAATGACCTTGAAACTTCCCCCTCCACTGATTCGCTACCCCCACCACTTCACTGTTGATATACATGAGACAACATAATTAGATACCTCATTCCTCCTTCAACAGCCAAACCTACAACATCAACAATGGCTAACCTACCAACAGATGATAGATGTCCTCACGCATGCTGTGACTTCGTACACGAGTTAGAGAAGAGGATGCAAGAGAGGGCGATAAGAAGAAAGCAGATCCACTCAGAAAATATCATGATAGTAAACGGCTATCTTTTGTTGTTCGGCCTTATCATGGTTGTACTGTTCATACTGTACGGCATAGTTACATGCGTCGGCAAGGTTGCAGAAGAAAACGCTCGCCACCATCAGTTGGAAGATTTCAATGTTACTTTCTAGGTTTTCCTTTTTTAAAACTCCATTTGGATGACCTTGAACTTTCCCCCTCCACTCCTTCCTTTTTTAAAACCCAATTTAAATGACCTTGAAATTTCCCCCTCTACTTTTCAATAATGTTACAACTGACTGCAGCTCACCTCATTCCTTGCTTGGCTGCCATGGCGGAAGGAACTCTTTCTCAAGTTGACTCCACTACGGACGAAGCATTTCCCTTGCGGTGGACTGTTCATTTACAGGATGCGACAGAAGTGGAAGTCTTGTATCAAAAATTACTCAATGTATTCAACGGGAACCCTGGACCTCTTGAATGTAGAATGGATTTGAATTTTGATGCAACCATTGTCGGCACAGAACCTTCAACTTCAAGCCAGCCTCAGCAACGAGATTTTACACATTTATACACTCCAATATCACCGGAAGGTGTAACTGTCTGCGAGGCTGACTCAACTACACGTTATGTTCAGCCGAAGCCTTGGGTGTTGATTATTAACAATGTGTACAAAGTGGAATTGGTATGTAATAGATTAAAGGAGTTGATGGTACAAGATCCAGGCCTGCGCTTTCAAATAGATATACATTTCATCTGGAGAGCACCTGCGCGGGGCTCTTCGTCTGACAGCTCTCCAAGTACGACGGACGAGGAGGACGACTAGTCATCTTTTTTAAAACTCCGTTTGAATGACCTTGACCTTTCCCCCTCCACTGAGTTTATTTAAGGTGCACTCTCACTGACTACAGCATCATTTCATCGCGCACCTTCACCGCAGCAACATGGAGAGTCAACTCAACTACTGTTGCGAACAGAAATGTTTTTCATGGCCGAATGGCATTGATGTGGTGGATGGCCTGGCTTGTAGAACATGTGAAGCTTTTGGTCAGTGCATGTGTAAGTGCAAGTCTTGGAAGAAGCCGAAACCAAAGTTGAAGACATTCCATGTGTACCAAATGAGAGGGCATAAGTACACTTGTTGCCCTGAACGTTGCATTGAATTCAAACTAAAACAGCTAACTGGCTGCAAATTGTGCAACAATCATTTTGCAGGTTTTTGCAAACATTATTTAGGAGCGTGTCAATACAGATCAACTTGGCATACAGAAGCACTCACTATCAATGAAATCGCTATAGACTCACAAGAGTAGTCTTTCTACTCTTTGACTTTTTTAAAACTCCGTTTGAATGACCTTGAAATTTCCCCCACCACTTCCCCATATATCTAGAGTACGCATGGCCCGGAGGTCAGTCGCTCGGCGGCTGTCGTAGTGTGCACATCCGTGTTGTGCAGTCTGCTGTGCAGTTTTGATTTTAACCAGTTCAAGGTCACCACACTTAAACTCTGGCAAAAACGTCAAGCTGTTAAAGACAATCCTAAGTCCCAGGTTCACAGTCAACCTCAAGGTCATCACACTTTAACATGTAAATTTAAGGTAGCACCAAAACGGTGCTACCTAGCTTGACATTTTCAAGTTTCCCGAGGTCATCACAGTTCCCCCACCACTTCCCATATACCTAGAGTGCGCGGGGCTGGACAGTCAGTCGCTCGGTGTCTGTCGTAGGGTGCGCATCGCGGTTACAGTAATGATGAAACGCGGGAGTTGTATCGGTTCAAGGTCACTCGAGCGGTGTCACATGACGGTTTAGGCAGAGTCACGTTGCAAACTTTGAGTTTCCTTGGCACTTTTGCTGTTTCTCGTCTAATTTCGCTCCAAGTCGTCAAGGTCATTGAAACCTGACTAAAACTCGGAGCGTAGTGCGAGAAACAGCAAAAGTGCCTAAAAATTTTAGGTTTCAGCGTGACCTTGACCTTTGTGACATCGATGTCGTCATAATGGTGACGTAAGGGGTGATGACGTCATCGCCACGTCATTTCTGCAACGTCATGGGTGTGACGTCACAGAATGACGTAATTGGTGATGACGTCATCGATTGCATCATCGATGACGTCATCGGTGGGGTCATTGACCTCGATGACGTCATCGCTCAGGTGACCTTGAACTGAGCCAGCTCCCGCGTTTCTCCACTACTGTGTTTCTACAATACTATATTTCCAAAATAAATATGATTAAGTGGAAAGAACAAAAATGTGGATGTCTGGGTAAATATGCATTATAGGATTTTCCTTCAAATAAACTACTTGCTTACTATGACCAAATTAACCATATTATGAAGTTTGTTGATTTACTTTCCAGACACATTGTATATAAAATGGGTCACAAAATTACGAGACTGGCTACCATTGTATATAAAATGGGTCACAAAATTACGAGACTGGCTATTCTTATTCGCATTCTGCACTTAAAAATAAGTCGTAAATGCCAAGTAATATTTTTTATAAATTTGGCTTCGTTAATACTATCTGCCAGTTTGTTCTTTGAAAACTTATCGTTTTTACTTTCTGTAACGAATTATTGCATTAACTTCGTATTTATAGGCCTTTCTCACATAAATGTCCATTTACAAGCATAATATTTTTTTTATATTTGTGTTTTCAAATTAGCAGCCATTTTCAATCTTAAACAGAATAGGAACGGTAAATTTTTACAACTATTGACAAGTCACACATAAGTTAGGAAATGTAATTGTCTAAACAATGATAAAAAGATCATAAAAGCCAAACAACAAATAAAATGAGCAAATGCGATTTTTCTTACGAAAGATACGGTTATATACGCTGCTTAACCATTGATATTTTGATATTATATAAGTAAAAAATAAAATTGTTTAATATTTAAAGAATATTATTCATAGTGTAAGAAACAAAATAGGGGATAGCGGCATAACGCAGCCGATATTAAATAAATTGCTAGATAGTTTCTTTTAATTTTTATATGTAGAAATGAGAATATGAATAGCCAGTCTTGTATTTTGGTGACCCCATGTATTTATCATATAAGTATATCTTAAAATGTAGGGTGATTATAATTAAGTAAATACAAGCTGTTTTACGAGATAACTTCTAAAGTAATATTGAAATTGAATGAAGTAAAATTAATATTTATTTATCAGTCATTTAAAAAAATACCCAAACATCTTCATGTCGACATCATTCAGAGTTATAACTTTAGACCTAATGAATTTTACTTCAATAATTTGTATCTATAAAATTGCACAGGTGACTTGACTGAAAATTAAATCACACCCTTAAATATGTCAAACTATTAACACAACAAAAATAAGTAATGATAAAAGAATTATTTATTCTTAAAAGTCATTCAACAATGAATATTGAACATTTTCAAGAAATAAATGTAGATTAAAACACTAAATTAGTTACTTCGATTTCAATTATTGCAACTCACCATTAAATGTGACTTTACAAAATTTAGATTTCCCTATTTAAGTAGGGCCTATTATCAGTTAAATTGGAACGCCTTCATTTAATAATTAAACATTAAAATAACATTTAAATTTAAAATTTTCATTTTTACGTTTTGATCAAAAACCATCATACACGTTAAAAGTGTAGGCCTACAGTTACTTAAATTTCACCTATTGGAATAATACTTACATCTGTAAGTTCCCCCTTTCCTAGCGTGGCAAATAAATTTTGATGGGGGTCGTTGGGGTAGAAATGAAAAGGGGTGCGAGCACCATGTCTGTACATCTGTAAATAATTATATAAATAATAAAAACACTAAATATGCTTGAGTAAAAAAATGGTTTATATTAATAACCTAGTTCGTTCTTTTAACTTGATCCTTCAAGGGAATTTTGGGGTAGGGGAAAAGGGATTGACTATTTAAACTGTAAACATAAACTTTTAACTAGCGATAAACATATTCGAGTAGAAGGATTCCTCGAGTAATGTTAGAAATAATTTATATTTTCTTATAACAAAAACAAAATAAATAGAAAATGAACTCTTAGTCAACGGTTTTATTTATAGGCCTAAGCGAAATCAACATTACCTTCTTAACTTACATCTATTATATACATTCGTTTCCTTATCTTGCAAAAAAGTAACGACTTAAATAACTGTTACAAAAAAAAAAAAAAAAATACAAAACCGATGAATGTAATGTTTTGATGTAAAACTACCAGCTGATAAACAAATGTGGAATACAAAACAAAAAAAAATCAGAAGTCTTTTGCCAATGGAATGTAAGCAGCGATAAACAAACGTTGGCCACTGATGGGGTTGGGGGGCGAGGGGAAATTTACATCCGACACCTACCGGTCATTTCTTTAACTAAGGAATAAAAACAAATTTGGATTGTACTATTCTACATGAAAAAATTTTGCCAAAAAACGTAAACAACCTTACGTAAACAACCTGTAAACCTTGCCAAAAAACTTAAACTATTATCTTTGTTGACAATCCAGCTAGCCTAATTCAATGTAGAGAAAGACAGCTGACTGCAAAATGAAATAAAACATCGTAGGGATGTTGCATGTTTTTGTTTTTATTGATGGGTTAACATGGTGGAATAAAAAAAATAAAAAGCAAATTGTTTTGGCCAATGGCATGCTTCAGCTTCTCCCTCACCCCGCAACCCCCTCACTGGCAACACCACCTAGAGTAGCAGGTGTTGTCACTGGCCAACAAGTCATCTCCGGACAATATTATTATTCTAGCCCCCTCCACAATATACACAAGATTATTACTCTACTAATTTCGACTACTTTGTATTCGCTCTTGCTTACATAAGTCGTACAACCCAGCCAGCAACATACCTCATATTCTTAGGATATAGCTCTAGGAAGTAGTCGACTACTTCTAGGAAAAGTTGCTTCGGCCCGCCTGCACTGTTATCTACTCACCTCAGTTCAAGCGCAAAAGTAGTCGAATCACGGTAGTCAACTACTTTAAAGACAGTAGTTGACTAGAGCGACTTTTTATCGACTACAACGGTTTTTTAATCGACTACGCACACCAATAAGTCCGATACGATGGTTTTGAGACTACGAGTATTTGGGTGTCTCTAAATGTATTTTGTCAACCATGTGTTGTGTTTTTGTATAATTTAACACAGGTCAATATGACTGATTATTTATCCCTAAATAAAATGGATATGACTATGGCCCAATAGGTGCCAAAGGAAAAGGTTTTAACTGCGACTGATATTTAGTATGTAGCATCTTTTCAACGTATATGCAGAACCGAATGGGTATATTGACATCCTTAAGAGAAGTAAAAACGGGACCCTCGAAACACAGATAGCACCACAAAGATGTTTTTATGTAAGCCTATGCTGATTAGTTGAATGGAAACTGATGGCTGGAATAATTTTATGTTATTATTTTGATTTCTTTTTTAGAAAAATTCTCGTTTTGATATTCAAGAGGTAGAACGAGCGCACATTACTTTCATTCCTGTGGCAATTACGAGAAGGAATCAGCGCCTTATTTTTTTGGGGGGGTTTTTTTCGGGGGCAAAAGAAAAGTTCTTTAACATGAAATGTCTCTACTTATTTGGTTCTGTAAACGTTGGTTTGTTATAGTCAAAGTCAAACGATTTTGGAGCAATTGCAGTGATTAGGGGATATGAGTGTAAAATGCAACAAAATACGCACTTCATGCAGTTATATATTTCACTATAATATCTACTTTGTGTAAACTGAAGCACTATAAGAACCTTTGACCAAAATAAATCGCGAAGCATTGAAAACCTCGAACTAAAGTCTTTAACTATTTCACATGTGAGGGGATGAAAACCTCAACCTGGGGGACTGAACATTTTTGACACTCTAATTTATACTAGAATAACAAACACCACTACAACGATAAGATTACAGAAGCGAAAATTTACAAATTACTTTGTACTACTCATCTCATGCTGTACCTTAAATTACAGTAGAATTCAAAACACATAGTTAATCCTTTATGACAGTATTCGGTACTAGTAGGTACGTCCACCAGTCAGTTTCTTATCAGTTTCACTGCAAGTATTTCAAGTTCAGTTTGGGCCAGTAGTAGAGGGGGTAACTCAATTTTATGTAACTAAGGTTATATTCAGGTGACTTTTTTTAAGGGGGAGGCGGGAAAATGTTTTACGCACAAAGGTGGCCAGCCTGTAAGGCGGGGCTCCCCCGAAAAACGGGTTTACCCACTGAAAAACCTCCTCTACTCTTTAGCATTCTAACCTGGAATTGTTTATCACATTACGTCAGGCTATGCATAAATTTTGCTTACGCCCGTGGGGCTCGCTCTTTATACAGCCACTCGATCAAGGGATCTGGGCCACTTCGCGGTCCAGATCAGTTTTATTTTCCAGGAGGATGTGCCGGACGAACTGTGATAAGCAATCCCAGTTGCCCTCATCCTCCAAGATCTTTTGGCAGACCGAGTCCACCGAAAATGCACAAAAAAATTATGTGGCCTCCAGGTGCTGCCCTTCCCAACGGGGGCAGCAGAAGAAGGTGTGATCCGCATCGTCAGGAACTCCTGGGCAATAAATGTAGTCCGGTGAACCAGTCTTGCCCATCCGGTTCAGGTACGACCGAAAATAGCCATGCCTTGTCAGGGCTTGGGTCAATTAGTAGTCCACCTCCCCATACCGCCGTTCCACCCCGGTTGGACCTGCTTGATAAGTCGCGCATTCCATCGTCCTCGGGTGTCGTGCTCAATGTTTCAATAACTTAAATTTTGTTAACCCTTAGTCACATACGACTTAGACGACGTGACTCTATATATTACTGGGCAAGCATGTTTCTTTTCCTCCTTTTTTCTCAGCTTGTGTACATCCTCACAAATAGTTAGAAAGGTAGTATGTCCGGCAGATGAGCTTTAAATCCCATCAGTATTCAAGTAGGCCTCTCAGGGCTACGCACTACAGACTTCAAAATTTAATTTATACTTAATATTAATCTTAGGGGAGAAGGGTATTAAGTCTCACCACATATGTTGACTAATGGCCAAAAACAGCTGGGATTGGCGAGGGGGGTAGAGGGGTTACTTTTCCAAAAACATCGAACTTCCTTTTCATGTTAATTTTCATGGAACAGCTGATTATCCAATAACTGAATAGTACTGCTATTTTATTCGTCTAGTTACTTGGCGATGATTATAATTTTTTGAATCATTAGACAATTATTAGTGTTGTAATAACAAATGCTAGCAAATCAAGAAGAACAGATGTTGCAGTCATAATAGTATATTTCGTCACAAGGGCCGAAAGTGGCGTTTTGCCGGCCCCGAGATCGTGTTTCAAGTTCGAGACGAAGTCGAGAACTTGAAACGATCGAGGGCTGGCAAAACGCTATCGGCCCGAGTTACGAACGATATTTTTCATCACACTACACAATTCAATAAATTCTAAACAAGTGAAAACATTACTTTTCGTTCATAACAAACAAAACATAACATCAACTAACCTAGCGAGATGTACTGCTTGAGTTTCCGGTTGCTAGGCAACCAATTCATTTAATTGTTGCAGTCACATGTTTTTGTGATACAACGTGTTGATGTGAGTGTTTTTATGTAAGGTCTAGGCCAGCTGATTTTGCAGGCCTAGGCCGGAAAATTTTGCCGGCCTAGGCCGGCAAAACAGGTGTTTCGACGGTAGAAACGAGGGTCGAAAACAGGTGATATCGATGTAGTGTGATGAAAAATATTTGTTCAGCCAAACCAATTAAGTACAGACTGTGCTACAAAACAGTTCAACTGAAACTTTGGTAGAATTTATACCAAGGGGCGATAACACACCTAAATATTTTTAAATATTTTCACACCTAATTATTTAGGTGTGAAAATTTATTTGTATTCCTTGCCTCTAGGTCACGTCACTCTTGGAGGAAACTCCATTTGCAGATATTTTTAACTTACAATTATTTCTTTGTTGTGCTAATATTTCTGAACCAAGTTTAAACCAATGGGACACTAACTCTCTTGATTTTAAAGTAGTTCAGTAATCTTTTAAGAAAGTGAAGTTTTCTACACTTTACGGTGATGTCCATTCCACTCAGACCTTATTCATTTTGGACTTGTCTTTTGGTTCCTAAACGAACTAGACTTTAAATTTTATGTTCCTCATCTCAAATAACCATAATCAATTAATTTTCTTGTAGTCCAGTAAGGTATTTGAAACGATTTAATGATAAAATTTTCCAGCCACATACAGCATTAAATGGAGTGTAAAAAAATTCAATTGATAAATAAAATTAACATTAAAGGATAATCAAGGGGTATTGGTAAGAGTTAAGGAAGAAAAGTTTTGTGAGAATAATGAGCATCAATTACGTTAATATTAATGACCAAGGAATCACTTATCTAAGGCAAGCTTTATTTTGGCTACGGAAAAGTTGGAAAATTTGGAGGGATGAAAATCCCTAAGTGAATGTATCTAAAAATTTAAGTACAGGATGTGGTGAACATGACAAATTGTATAATTCAGCTGATTAAAAAGCGTGTATTAAGGATACAGAATGAAATATTGTCATAAGATTAATTTATTTGTTATTTGATTTATATTCTTACTGGTGTCTAATAGTTTAGAATCGCTAAGGTCCTTTGTACATAATAGAAATACTAATTTTCAAATCATTCATTATTGCCGTTTCCGTGTGAAAATGGGCCAAAGTTTTTACCTTTAGCAGAATTTGGCTAATTTGACGGACTATGGAGTAAAACCCTAAGGTCCACTGGCAATGTAATTTGCTAAGACTTTACTTCACAATATTCAAAGGTAGAATAAATTTTAGAGAACATAGAAGTAACGCCGTTGTTATGTGAAAAGTGGGTAAATTAGGGCTCATGAATGTCACAAAGACAAGAATAAAGGCAGAAAAAAACAATACTTTCGATGACACCGATTTTAGATTCTGTGATGCATAAAATGTAAAAATAACTTTATAGATCCTGAGCACTGTAAAGTCAAAACTCTAATACTATCAATATTGATTTTTAACATTGATAAATAATAACTCTAGTAACAAAACAACTTTAGTGTACACTGAGTCTAATCATACTGTCTTAAATGACTAACTGTTTTAGTAAATTTACTGTGAAAATAAATACTCACTATAGTAACGTAAACAGGTTTTGGTCTTAAACGTATGTTACAGGCTACGCTCTCACTACAGCAGAAAACAAGAATGACCAAAAAGAACAATACAGACATCCTGACCGCAAGCACCGACGAAGCCACATACAACACAGAGAGCGGTTGTGCTAATGAAAATATTTGGCGGAAATCACCAAGAACATGAAACACCTGGCAACTGACGCATGCAGAATAATTTTATAATAATTTTATTAATAAAATAATCAATCAATTAATAATAATCAATCTCAATTATGTTTAATTTTCCGCTTTAGCAAAAATACCTGATGAGTCTAAATTATTCAATACTTTAATATTTTTATAAGAGAGAGAAATAGATATAGATATTTGAGTTAGTATGAATAGTCTGGATGAA
The DNA here is from genome assembly GCA_030545055.2 of Neoaliturus tenellus. NCBI lineage: Eukaryota > Metazoa > Arthropoda > Insecta > Hemiptera > Cicadellidae > Neoaliturus > Neoaliturus tenellus. The sequence goes on along the minus strand of CM061537.1, from coordinate 19,379,554 downwards.
AAAGGAATTCCCTTAATTTCTCTTTTATATTCTTTTATCTGAGCCAGACAGTAGTGTCCAGTTTTCCATTTTAGATCTGCTGCTCACTCAGTTAACACTTCTGCCAACAATTGTCAACAAGTCACAAGAGACAACAACACGTCCCACCCATTAAAGCAGACGACGCAGGGACTTATTCAGTAGCACGGTCTGTCACGTGGACATGACCCACCCATTAAAGCAGACGACGCAGGGACTTATCCAGTAGCACGGTCTTGTCACGTCGCTATGACCCACCCATTAAAGCAGACGACGCAGGGACTTATCCAGTAGCACGGTCTTGTCACGTCGCCATGACCCGCCCATTGAAGCAGACGACGCAGGGACTTATCCAGTAGCACAGTAATGTCACGTCGCCATGACCCACCCATTAAAGCAGACGACGCAAGGACTTATCCAGTAGCACGGTCTTGTCACGTCGCCATGACCCACCCATTAAATCAGACGACGCAGGGACTTATCCAGTAGCACGATCTTGTCACCTCGCCATGACCCACCCATTAAAGCAGACGACGCAGGGACTTATTCAGTAGCACGGTCGTGTCACATCACGAAGACCAACCCGCTGAAGCGGACGACGCAGGGACTTATTCAGTAGCACGGTCGTGTCACGTCACGAAGACCAACAGAATGAAGTGAACGACGCAGGGACTTATTCAGTAGCACGAGTGTGTCACGTTATGAAGACCAACCCATTGAAGCGGACGACGCATTGACTTATTCAGTAGCACGGTCGTGTCACATCATGAAGACCAACCCATTGAAGCGGACGAAGCAGGGACTTATTCAGTAGCACGGTTGTGTCACGTCACGAAGACCAACCCATTGAAGCAGACGACGCAGGGACTTATTCAGTAGCACGGTCGTGTCACGACACGAAGCCCAACCAATTGAAGCGGACGACGCAGGGACTTATTCAGTAGCACGGTTGTGTCACTTCATGAAGACCAACCCATTGAAGCGGACGACGCAGGGACTAATTCAGTAGCACAGTCGTGTCACGTCACGAAGACCAACCCATTGAAGCGGACGACGCAAGGACTTATTCAGTAGCACGGTCGTGTCACGTCACGAAGCCCAACCCATTGAAGCGGATGACGCAGGGACTTATTCAGTAGCACGGTTGTGTCAAGTCACGAAGACCAACCCAGTGAAGCGGATGACGCAGGGACTTATTCAGTAGCACGGTTGTGTCACGTTACAAAGACCAACCCATTGAAGCGGACGAAGCAGGGACTTATTCAGTAGCAAGGTTGTGTCACGTCACGAAGACCAACCCATTGAAGCGGACGACGCAGGGACTTATTCAGTAGCACGCATGTGTCACGTCACGAAGACCAACCCATTGAAGCGGACGACGCAGGGACTTATTCAGTAGCACGGATGTGTCACGTCACGAAGACCAACCCATTGAAGCGGACGACGCAGGGACTTATTCAGTAGCACGTTCGTGTCACGTCATGAAAACCAACCCATTAAAGCGAACGACGCAGGGACTTATTCAGCAGCTCGGTCGTGTCACGTCACGAAGACCAACCCATTGAAGCGGACGACGCAGGGACTTATTCAGTAGCACGGTTGTGTCACGTCACAAAGACCAACCCATTGAAGCATACGACGCAGGGACTTATTCAGTAGCACTGTCGTGTCACGTCACGAAGACCAACCCATTGAAGCGGACGACGCAGGGACTTATTCAGTAGCACGGTTGTGTCACGTCACGAAGACCAACCCAGTGAAGCGGATGACGCAGGGACTTATTCAGTAGCACGGTTGTGTCACGTCACGATGACCAACCCATTGAAGCGGACGACGCAGGGACTTATTCAGTAGCACGGTTGTGTCACGTCACGAAGACCAACCCATTGAAGCAGACGACGCAGGGACTTATTCAGTAGCACGGTCGTGTCACGACACGAAGCCCAACCAATTGAAGCGGACGACGCAGGGACTTATTCAGTAGCACGGTCGTGTCACTTCATGAAGACCAACCCATTGAAGCGGACGACGCAGGGACTTATTCAGTAGCACGGTCGTGTCACGTCACGAAGACCAACCCATTGAAGCGGACGACGTAGGGACTTATTCAGTAGCACAGTCGTGTCACGTCACGAAGACCAACCCATTGAAGCGGACGACGCAAGGACTTATTCAGTAGCACGGTCGTGTCACGTCACGAAGACCAACCCATTGAAGCGGACGACGCAGGGACTTATTCAGTAGCACGGTTGTGTCACGTCATGAAGACCAACCCATTGAAGCGAACGACGCAGGGACTTATTCAGTAGCACGGTTGTATCAAGTCATGAAGACCAACCCATTGAAGCGGACGACGCAGGGACTTATTCAGTAGCACGGATGTGTCTTGTCACGAAGACCAACCCATTGAAGCGGACGACGCAGGGACTTATTCAGTAGCACGTTTGTGTCACGTCATGAAGACCAACCCATTGAAGCGGACGACGCAGGGACTTATTCAGTAGCACGGATGTGTCACGTCACGAAGACCAACCCATTGAAGCAGACGACGCAGGGACTTATCCAGTAGCACGGTCTTGTCACGTCGCCATGACCCGCCCATTGAAGCAGACGACGCAGGGACTTATCCAGTAGCACGGTATTGTCACGTCGCCATGACCCACCCATTAAAGCAGACGACGCAAGGACTTATCCAGTAGCACGGTCTTGTCACGTCGCCATGACCCACCCATTAAATCAGACGACGCAGGGACTTATCCAGTAGCACGATCTTGTCACCTCGCCATGACCCACCCATTAAAGCAGACGACGCAGGGACTTATTCAGTAGCACGGTCGTGTCACGTCACGAAGACCAACCCACTGAAGCGGACGACGCAGGGACTTATTCAGTAGCACGGTCGTGTCACGTCACGAAGACCAACCCATTGAAGCGGACGACGCAGGGACTTATTCAGTAGCACGGTTGTGTCACATCATGAAGACCAACCCATTGAAGCGGACGACGCAGGGATTTATTCAGTAGCACGGATGTGTCACGTCACGAAGTTCAAACCCATTGAAGCAGACGACGCATTGACTTATCCAGTAGCACGGTCTTGTCACGTCGCCATGACCCGCCCATTGAAGCAGACGACGCAGGGACTTATCCAGTAGCACGGTATTGTCACGTCGCCATGACCCACCCATTAAAGCAGACGACGCAAGGACTTATCCAGTAGCACGGTCTTGTCACGTCGCCATGACCCACCCATTAAATCAGACGACGCAGGGACTTATTCAGTAGCACGGTCGTGTCACGTCACGAAGACCAACCCACTGAAGCGGACGACGCAGGGACTTATTCAGTAGCACGGTCGTGTCACGTCACGAAGACCAACAGAATGAAGTGAACGACGCAGGGACTTATTCAGTAGCACGGTCGTGTCACGTCACGAAGACCAACCCATTGAAGCGGACGACGCAGGGACTTATTCAGTAGCACGGTTGTGTCACATCATGAAGACCAACCCATTGAAGCGGACGACGCAGGGACTTATTCAGTAGCACGGATGTGTCACGTCACGAAGACCAACCCATTGAAGCAGAAGACGCAGGGACTTATTCAGTAGCACGGTCGTGTCACGACACGAAGACCAACCAAATGAAGCGGACGACGCAGGGACTTATTCAGTAGCACGGTCGTGTCACTTCATGAAGACCAACCCATTGAAGCGGACGAATCAGGGACTTATTCAGTAGCAAGGTTGTGTCACGTCACGAAGACCAACCCATTGAAGCGGATGACGCAGGGACTTATTCAGTAGCACGGTTTTGTCACGTCACGAAGACCAACCCATTGAAGCGGACGGCGCAGGGACTTATTCAGTAGCACGGTTGTGTCACGTCATGAAGACCAACCTATTGAAGCGGATGACGCAGGGACTATTCAGTAGCACGGATGTGTCACGTCACGAAGACCAACCCATTGAAGCGGACGACGCAGGGACTTATTCAGTAGCACGTACGTGTCACGTCATGAAGACCAACCCATTGAAGCGGACGACGCAGGGACTTATTCAGTAGCACGGATGTGTCACGTCACGAAGACCAACCCATTGAAGCAGACGACGCAGGGACATATCCAGTAGCACGGTCTTGTCACGTCGCCATGACCCGCCCATTGAAGCAGACGACGCAGGGACTTATCCAGTAGCACGGTATTGTCACGTCGCCATGACCCACCCATTAAAGCAGACGACGCAAGGACTTATCCAGTAGCACGGTCTTGTCACGTCGCCATGACCCACCCATTAAATCAGACGACGCAGGGACTTATTCAGTAGCACGATCTTGTCACCTCGCCATGACCCACCCATTAAAGCAGACGACGCAGGGACTTATTCAGTAGCACGGTCGTGTCACGTCACGAAGACCAACCCACTGAAGCGGACGACGCAGGGACCTATTCAGTAGCACGGTCGTGTCACGTCACGAAGACCAACAGAATGAAGTGAACGATGCAGGGACTTATTCAGTAGCACGGTCGTGTCACGACACGAAGACCAACCAATTGAAGCGGACGACGCAGGGACTTATTCAGTAGCACGGTTGTGTCACGTCACGAAGACCAACCCATTGAAGCAGACGACGCAGGGACTTATTCAGTAGCACGGTCGTGTCACGACACGAAGACCAACCAATTGAAGCGGACGACGCAGGGACTTATTCAGTAGCACGGTCGTGTCACTTCATGAAGACCAACCCATTGAAGCGGACGAATCAGGGACTTATTCAGTAGCACGGTTGTGTCACGTCACGAAGACCAACCCATTGAAGCGGATGACGCAGGGACTTATTCAGTAGCACGGTTGTGTCACGTCACGAAGACCAACCCATTGAAGCGGACGGCGCAGGGACTTATTCAGTAGCACGGTTGTGTCACGTCATGAAGACCAACCCATTGAAGCGGATGACACAGGGACTTATTCAGTAGCACGGATGTGTCACGTCATGAAGACCAACCCATTGAAGCGGACGACGCAGGGACTTATTCAGTAGCACGGATGTGTCACGTCACGAAGACCAACCCATTGAAGCGGACGACGCAGGGACTTATCCAGTAGCACGGTATTGTCACGTCGCCATGACCCACCCATTAAAAGAGACGACGCAAGGACTTATCCAGTAGCACGGTCTTGTCACGTCGCCATGACCCACCCATTAAATCAGACAACGCAGGGACTTATCCAGTAGCACGATCTTGTCACCTCGCCATGACCCACCCATTAATGCAGACGACGCAGGGACTTATTCAGTAGCACGGTCGTGTCACGTCACGAAGACCAAACCACTGAAGCGGACGACGCAGGGACTTATTCAGTAGCACGGTCGTGTCACGTCACGAAGACCAACAGAATGAAGTGAACAACGCAGGGACTTATTCAGTACCACGAGTATGTCACGTTATGAAGACCAACCCATTAAACGGACGACGCAGGGACTTATTCAGTAGCACGGTCGTGTCACGTCACGAAGACCAACCAATTGAAGCGGACGACGCAAGGACTTATTCAGTAGCACGGTCATGTCACTTCATGAAGACCAACCCATTGAAGCGGACGACGGAGGGACTTATTCAGTAGCACGGTCGTGTCACGTCACGAAGACCAACCCATTGAAGCGGACGACGCAGGGACTTATTCAGTAGCACAGTCGTGTCACGTCACGAAGACCAACCCATTGAAGCGGACGACGCAAGGACTTATTCAGTAGCACGGTCGTGTCACGTCACGAAGACCAACCCATTGAAGCGGACGACGCAGGGACTTATTCAGTAGCACGGTTGTGTCACGTCACGAAGACCAACCCATTGAAGCGGACGACGCAGGGACTTATTCAGTAGCGCGGTTGTGTCACGTCACGAAGACCAACCCATTGAAGCGGACGACGCAGGGACTTTTTCAGTAGCACGGTTGTGTCACGTCATGAAGACCAACCCATTGAAGCGGACGACGCAGGGACTTATTCAGTAGCACGGATGTGTCACGTCACGAAGACCAACCCATTGAAGCAGACGACGCAGGGACTTATCCAGTAGCACGGTCTTGTCACGTCGCCATGACCCGAACGTTGAAGCAGACGACACAGGGACTTATCCAGTAGCACGGTATTGTCACGTCGCCATGACCCACCCATTAAAGCAGACGACGCAAGGACTTATCCAGTAGCACGGTCTTGTCACGTCGCCATGACCCACCCATTAAATCAGACGACGCAGGGACTTATCCAGTAGCACGATCTTGTCACCTCGCCATGACCCACCCATTAAAGCAGACGACGCAGGGACTTATTCAGTAGCACGGTCGTGTCACGTCACGAAGACCAACCCACTGAAGCGGACGACGCAGGGACTTATTCAGTAGCACGGTCGTGTCACGTCACGAAGACCAGAAGAATGAAGTGAACGACGCAGGGACTTATTCAGTAGCACGAGTATGTACCGTTATGAAGACCAACCCATTGAACGGACGACGCAGGGACTTATTCAGTAGCACGGTCGTGTCACGTCACGAAGACCAACCCATTGAAGCGGACGACGCAGGGACTTATTCAGTAGCACGGTTGTGTCACATCATAAAGACCAACCCATTGAAGCGGACGACGCAGGGACTTATTCAGTAGCACGGTCGTGTCACGTCACGAAGACCAACCCATTGAAGCGGACGACGCAGGGACTTATTCAGTAGCACAGTCGTGTCACGTCACGAAGACCAACCCTTTGAAGCGGACGACGCAAGGACTTATTCAGTAGCACGGTCGTGTCACGTCACGAAGACCAACCCATTGAAGCGGACGACGCAGGGACTTATTCAGTAGCACGGTTGTGTCACGTCACGAAGACCAACCCATTGAAGCGGACGACGCAGGGACTTATTCAGTAGCGCGGTTGTGTCACGTCACGAAGACCAACCCATTGAAGCGGACGACGCAGGGACTTTTTCAGTAGCACGGTTGTGTCACGTCATGAAGACCAACCCATTGAAGCGGACGACGCAGGGACTTATTCAGTAGCACGGATGTGTCACGTCACGAAGACCAACCCATTGAAGCAGACGACGCAGGGACTTATCCAGTAGCACGGTCTTGTCACGTCGCCATGACCCGAACGTTGAAGCAGACGACACAGGGACTTATCCAGTAGCACGGTATTGTCACGTCGCCATGACCCACCCATTAAAGCAGACGACGCAAGGACTTATCCAGTAGCACGGTCTTGTCACGTCGCCATGACCCACCCATTAAATCAGACGACGCAGGGACTTATCCAGTAGCACGATCTTGTCACCTCGCCATGACCCACCCATTAAAGCAGACGACGCAGGGACTTATTCAGTAGCACGGTCGTGTCACGTCACGAAGACCAACCCACTGAAGCGGACGACGCAGGGACTTATTCAGTAGCACGGTCGTGTCACGTCACGAAGACCAGAAGAATGAAGTGAACGACGCAGGGACTTATTCAGTAGCACGAGTATGTAACGTTATGAAGACCAACCCATTGAACGGACGACGCAGGGACTTATTCAGTAGCACGGTCGTGTCACGTCACGAAGACCAACCCATTGAAGCGGACGACGCAGGGACTTATTCAGTAGCACGGTTGTGTCACATCATAAAGACCAACCCATTGAAGCGGACGACGCAGGGACTTATTCAGTAGCACGGTTGTGTCACGTCACGAAGACCAAGCCATTGAAGCAGACAACGCAGGGACTTATTCAGTAACACGGTCGTGTCACGACACGAAGACCAACCAATTGAAGCGGACGACGCAGGGACTTATTCAGTAGCACGGTCGTGTCACTTCATGAAGACCAACCCATTGAAGCGGAAAACGCAGGGACTTATTCAGTAGCACGGTCGTGTCACGTCACGAAGACCAACCCATTGAAGCGGACGACGCAGGGACTTATTCAGTAGCACGGTCGTGTCACGTCACGAAGACCAACCCATTGAAGCGGATGACGCAGGGACTTATTCAGTAGCACGGTTGTGTCACGTCACGAAGACCAACCCATTGAAGCGGACGACGCAGGGACTTATTCAGTACCACGGTTGTGTCACGTCACGAAGACCAACCCATTGAAGCGGACGACGCAGGGATTTATTCAGTAGCACGGATGTGTCACGTCACTAAGACCAACCCATTGAAGCGGACGACGCAGGGACTTATTCAGTAGCACGTTCGTGTCACGTCATGAAGACCAACCCATTGAAGCGAACGACGCAGGGACTTATTCAGCAGCTCGGTCGTGTCACGTCACGAAGACCAACCCATTGAAGCGGAAGACGCAGGGACTTATTCAGTAGCACGGTTGTGTCACGTCACAAAGACCAACCCATTGAAGCAGACGACGCAGGGACTTATTCAGTAGCACGGTCGTGTCACGTCACGAAGACCAACCCATTGTAGCGGACGACGCAGGGTTTTATTCAGTAGCACGGTTGTGTCACGTCACGAAAACCAACCCATTGAAGCGGACGACGCAGGGACTTATTCAGTAGCACGGTTGTGTCACGTCACGAAGACCAACCCATTGAAGCGGACGACGCAGGGACTTATTCAGTAGCACAGTTGTGTCACGTCCGAAGACCAACCCATTGAAGCGGACGACGCAGGGACTTATTCAGTAGCACGGTTGTGTCACGTCACGAAGACCAATCCATTGAAGCGGACGACGCAGGGACTTATTCAGTAGCACGGTTGTGTCACGTCATGAAGACCAACCCATTGAAGCGGACGACGCAGGGACTTATTCAGTAGCACGGTTGTGTCACGTCACGAAGACCAACCCATTGAAGCGGACGACGCAGGGACTTATTCAGTAGCACGGTTGTGTCACGTCATGAAGACCAACCCATTGAAGCGGACGACGCAGTTACTTATTCAGTAGCACGGTTGTGTCACGTCACGAAGACCAACCCAGTGAAGCGGACGACGCAGGGAATTATTCAGTAGCATGGTCGTGTCACGTCACGAAGACCAACCCATTGAAGCGGACGACGCAGGGACTTATTCAGTAGCATGGTCGTTTCACGTCACGGAGACCAACCCATTGAAGCGGACGACGCAGAGACTTATTCAGTAGCACGGTCGTGTCACGTCACGAAGACCAACCCATTGAAGCGGACGATGCAGGGACTTATTCAGTAGCATGGTCGTGTCACGTCACGAAGACCAACCCATTGAAGCGGACGACGCAGGGACTTATTCAGTAGCATTGTCGTATCACGTCACGAAGACCAACCCATTGAACCGGACGACGCAGGGACTTATTCAGTAGCATGGTCTTGTCACGTCACGAAGACCAACCCATTGAAGCGGACGACGCAGGGACTTATTCAGTAGCACGGTTGTGTCACGTCACGAAGATAAACCCATTGAAGCGGACGATGCAGGGACTTATTCATTAGCACAGTTGTGTCACGTCACGAAGACCAACCCATTGAAGTGGACGACGCAGGGACTTATTCAGTAGCAGGTTGTGTCACGCCACGAAGACCAACCCATTGAAGCGGACGACGCAGGGACTTATTCAGTAGCACGGTTGTGTCACGTCACGAAGACCAATTCATTGAAGCGGACGACGCAGGGACTTATTCAGTAGCACGGTTGTGTCACGTCACGAAGACCAACCTATTGAAGCGGAAAAAACAGGGACTTATTCACTAGCACGGTTGTGTCACGTCTCGAAGACCAACCCATTGAAGCGGACGATGCAGGGACTTATTTAGTAGCACGGTTGTGTCACGTCACGAAGACCAACCCATTCAAGCGGACGACGCAGGGACTTATTAAGTAGCACGGTTGTGTCACGTCACGAATACCAACCCATTGAAGCGGACGACGCAGGGACTTATTCAGTAGCACGGTCGTGTCACGTCACGAAGACCAACCCATTGAAGCGGACGACGCAGGGACTTATTCAGTAGCACGGTTGTGTCACGTCATGAAGACCAACCCATTGAAGCGGACGACACAGGGACTTATTTAGTAGCACGGTTGTGTCACGTCACGAAGACCAACCCATTGAAGTAGACGACGCAGGGACTTATTCAGTAGCACGGTTGTGTCACGTCATGAAGACCAACCGATTGAAGCGGACGACGCAGTAACATATTCAGTAGCACGGTTGTGTCACGTCACGAAGACCAACCCATTGAAGCGGACGACGCAGGGACTTATTCAGTAGCACAGTTGTGTCAAGTCACGAAGACCAACCCATTGAAGCGGACGACGCAGGGACTTATTCAGTAGCACGGTTGTGTCACGTCACGAAGACCAACCCATTGAAGCAAACGACGCAGGGACTTATTCAGTAGCACGGTTGTGTCACGTAACATAGACCAACCCATTGAAGCGGACGACGCAGGGAATTATTCAGTAGCACGGTTGTGTCATGTCACGAAGACCAACCCATTAAAGCGGACGACGCAGGGACTTATTCAGTAGCACGGTTGTGTCACGTCACGAAGACCAACCCATTGGAGCGGACGACGCAGGGACTTATTCAGTAGCATGGTTGTGTCACGTCCCGAAGACCAACCCATTGAAGCGGACGACGCAGGGACTTATTCAGTAGCATTGTCGTGTTACGTCACGAAGACCAACCCATTGAAGCGGACAACGCAGGGACTTATTCAGTAGCACGGTTGTGTCACGTCACGAAGACCAACCCATTGAAGCGGACGACGCAGGGACTTATTCAGTAGCACAGTTGTGTCACGTCCGAAGACCAACCCATTGAAGCGGACGACGCAGGGACTTATTCAGTAGCACGGTTGTGTCACGTCACGAAGACCAATCCATTGAAGCGGACGACGCAGGGACTTATTCAGTAGCACGGTTGTGTCACGTCATGAAGACCAACCCATTGAAGCGGACGACGCAGGGACTTATTCAGTAGCACGGTTGTGTCACGTCACGAAGACCAACCCATTGAAGCGGACGACGCAGGGACTTATTAAGTAGCACGGTTGTGTCACGTCATGAAGACCAACCCATTGAAGCGGACGACGCAGTTACTTATTCAGTAGCACGGTTGTGTCACGTCACGAAGACCAACCCAGTGAAGCGGACGACGCAGGGAATTATTCAGTAGCATGGTCGTGTCACGTCACGAAGACCAACCCATTGAAGCGGACGACGCAGGGACTTATTCAGTAGCATGGTCGTTTCACGTCATGGAGACCAACCCATTGAAGCGGACGACGCAGAGACTTATTCAGTAGCACGGTCGTGTCACGTCACGAAGACCAACCCATTGAAGCGGACGATGGAGGGACTTATTCAGTAGCATGGTCGTGTCACGTCACGAAGACCAACCCATTGAAGCGGACGACGCAGGGACTTATTCAGTAGCATTGTCGTATCACGTCACGAAGACCAACCCATTGAACCGGACGACGCAGGGACTTTTTCAGTAGCACGGTTGTGTCAAGTCACGAAGACCAACCCATTGAAGCGGACGACGCAGGGACTTTTTCAGTAGCACGGTTGTGTCACGTAACGAAGACCAACCCATTGAAGCGGACGACGCATAGACTTATTCAGTAGCACGGTTGTGTCACGTCACGAAGACCAACCCATTGAAGCGGACGACGCAGGGACTTATTCAGTAGCACGGTTGTGTCACGTCATGAAGACCAACCCATTGAAGCGGACGACGCAGTTACTTATTCAGTAGCACGGTTGTGTCACGTCACGAAGACCAACCCAGTGAAGCGGACGACGCAGGGAATTATTCAGTAGCATGGTCGTGTCACGTCACGAAGACCAACCCATTGAAGCGGACGACGCAGGGACTTATTCAGTAGCATGGTCGTTTCACGTCACGGAGACCAACCCATTGAAGCGGACGACGCAGAGACTTATTCAGTAGCACGGTCGTGTCACGTCACGAAGACCAACCCATTGAAGCGGACGATGCAGGGACTTATTCAGTAGCATGGTCGTGTCACGTCACGAAGACCAACCCATTGAAGCGGACGACGCAGGGACTTATTCAGTAGCATTGTCGTATCACGTCACGAAGACCAACCCATTGAACCGGACGACGCAGGGACTTATTCAGTAGCATGGTCTTGTCACGTCACGAAGACCAACCCATTGAAGCGGACGACGCAGGGACTTATTCAGTAGCACGGTTGTGTCACGTCACGAAGATAAACCCATTGAAGCGGACGATGCAGGGACTTATTCATTAGCACGGTTGTGTCACGTCACGAAGACCAACCCATTGAAGTGGACGACGCAGGGACTTATTCAGTAGCACGGTTGTGTCACGCCACGAAGACCAACCCATTGAAGCGGACGACGCAGGGACTTATTCAGTAGCACGGTTGTGTCACGTCACGAAGACCAATTCATTGAAGCGGACGACGCAGGGACTTATTCAGTAGCACGGTTGTGTCACGTCACGAAGACAACCTATTGAAGCGGAAGAAACAGGGACTTATTCAGTAGCACGGTTGTGTCACGTCTCGAAGACCAACCCATTGAAGCGGACGACGCAGGGACTTATTTAGTAGCACGGTTGTGTCACGTCACGAAGACCAACCCATTCAAGCGGACGACGCAGGGACTTATTAAGTAGCACGGTTGTGTCACGTCACGAAGACCAACCCATTGAAGCGGACGACGCAGGGACTTATTCAGTAGCACGGTCGTGTCACGTCACGAAGACCAACCCATTGAAGCGGACGACGCAGGGACTTATTCAGTAGCACGGTTGTGTCACGTCATGAAGACCAACCCATTGAAGCGGACGACACAGGGACTTATTTAGTAGCACGGTTGTGTCACGTCACGAAGACCAACCCATTGAAGTAGACGACGCAGGGACTTATTCAGTAGCACGGTTGTGTCACGTCATGAAGACCAACCGATTGAAGCGGACGACGCAGTAACATATTCAGTAGCACGGTTGTGTCACGTCACGAAGACCAACCCATTGAAGCGGACGACGCAGGGACTTATTCAGTAGCACGGTTGTGTCAAGTCACGAAGACCAACCCATTGAAGCGGACGACGCAGGGACTTATTCAGTAGCACGGTTGTGTCACGTCACGAAGACCAACCCATTGAAGCAAACGACGCAGGGACTTATTCAGTAGCACGGTTGTGTCACGTAACGTAGACCAACCCATTGAAGCGGACGACGCAGGGAATTATTCAGTAGCACGGTTGTGTCATGTCACGAAGACCAACCCATTAAAGCGGACGACGCAGGGACTTATTCAGTAGCACGGTTGTGTCACGTCACGAAGACCAACCCATTGGAGCGGACGACGCAGGGACTTATTCAGTAGCATGGTTGTGTCACGTCCCGAAGACCAACCCATTGAAGCGGACGACGCAGGGACTTATTCAGTAGCATTGTCGTGTCACGTCACGAAGACCAACCTATTGAAGCGAATGACGCAGGGACTTATTCAGAAGCATGGTCGTTTCACGTCACGGAGACCAACCCATTGAAGCGGACGACGCAGGGACTTATTCAGTAGCACGGTCGTGTCACGTCACGAAGACCAACCCATTGAAGCGGACGACGCAGGGACTTATTCAGTAGCATGGTCGTGTCACGTCACGAAGACCAACCCATTGAAGCGGACGACGCAGGGACTTATTCAGTAGCACGGTCGTGTCACGTCATGAAGACCAACCCATTGAAGCGGACGACGCTGGGACTTATTCAGTATCACGGTTGTGTCACGTCACGAAGACCAACCCATTGAAGCGGACGACGCAGGGACTTATTCAGTAGCACGGTTGTGTCACGTCATGAAGACCAACCCATTGAAGCGGACGACGCAGTTACTTATTCAGTAGCACGGTTGTGTCAAGTCACGAAGACCAACCCATTGAAGCGGACGACGCAGGGACTTTTTCAGTAGCACGGTTGTGTCACGTAACGAAGACCAACCCATTGAAGCGGACGACGCATAGACTTATTCAGTAGCACGGTTGTGTCACGTCACGAAGACCAACCCATTAAAGCGGACGACGCAGGGACTTATTCAGTAGCACGGTTGTGTCACGTCACGAAGACTAACCCATTGAAGCGGACGACGCAGGGACTTATTCAGTAGCATGGTCGTGTCACGTCACGAAGACCAACCCATTGAAGCGGACGACGCAGGGACTTATTCAGTAGCATGGTCGTTTCACGTCACGGAGACCAACCCATTGAAGCGGACGACGCAGGGACTTATTCAGTAGCATGGTCGTGTCACGTCACGATGACCAACCCATTGAAGCGGACGACGCAGGGACTTATTCAGTAGCATGGTCGTGTCACGTCACGATGACCAACCCATTGAAGCGGACTACGCAGGGACTTATTCAGTAGCACGGTCGTGTCACGTCACGAAGACCAACCCATTGAAGCGGGCGACGCAGGGACTTATTCAGTAGCACGGTTGTGTCACGTCACGAAGACCAACCCATTGAAGCGGACGACGCAGGGACTTATTCAGTAGCACGGTCGTGTCACGTCATGAAGACCAACCCATTGAAGCGGACGACGCAGGGACTTATTCAGTAGCATGGTCCTGTCACGTCACGAAGACCAACCCATTGAAGCGGACGACGCAGGGACTTATTCAGTATCACGGTTGTGTCACGTCACGAAGACCAACCCATTGAAGCGGACGACGCAGGGACTTATTCAGTAGCATGGTCGTGTCACGTCACGAAGACCAACCCATTGAAGCGGACGACGCAGGGACTTATTCAGTAGCACGGTTGTGTCACGTCGCGAAGACCAACCCATTGAAGCGGACGACGCATGGACTTATTCAGTAGGACTGTTGTGTCACGTAACGAAGACCAACCCATTGAAGCGGACGACGCAGGGACTTATTTAGTTGCACGGTTGTGTCACGTCACGAAGACCAACCCATTGAAGCGGACGACGCAGGGACTTATTCAGTAGCACGGATGTGTCAAGTCATGAAGACCAACCCATTGAAGCGGACGACGTAGTTACTTTATCAGTAGCATGGTCGTGTCACGTCACGAAGACCAACCCATTGAAGCGGACGACGCAGGGACTTATTCAGTAGCATGGTCGTGTCACGTAACGAAGACCAACCCATTGAAGCGGACGACGCAGGGACTTATTTAGTAGCACGGTTGTGTCACGTCACGAAGACCAACCCATTAAAGCGGACGACGCAGGGACTTATTCAGTAGCACGGTTGGGTCAAGTCACGAAGACCAACCCATTGAAGCGGACGACGCAGGGACTTATTCAGTAGCACGGTTGTGTCACGTCACGCAGACCAACCCATTGAAGCGGACGACGCAGGGACTTATTCAGTAGCACGGTTGTGTCACGTAACGAAGACCAACCCATTGAAGCGGACGACGCATAGACTTATTCAGTAGCACGGTTGTGTCACGTCACGAAGACCAACCCATTGAAGCTGACTACGCAGGGACTTATTCAGTAGCATTGTCGTATCACGTCACGAAGACCAACCCATTGAAGCGGACGACGCAGGGACTTATTCAGTAGCACGGTTGTGTGAAGTCACGAAGACCAACCCATTGAAGCGGACGACGTAGTTACTTATTCAGTAGCACGGTTGTGTCACGTCACGAAGACCAACCCATTGAAGCGGACGACGCAGGGACTTATTCAGTAGCATGGTCGTGTCACGTCACGAAGACCATCCCATTTAAGCGGACGACGCAGGGACTTATTCAGTAGCACGGTCGTGTCACGTCACGAAGACCAACCCATTAAGGCGGGCGACGCAGGGACTTATTCAGTAGCACGGTTGTGTCACGTCACGAAGACCAACCCATTGAAGCGGACGACGCAGGTACTTATTCAGTAGCACGGTCGTGTCACGTCATGAAGACCAACCCATTGAAGCGGACGACGCAGGGACTTATTCAGTAGCATGGTCGTGTCACGTCACGAAGACCAACCCATTGAAGCGGACGACGCAGGGACTTATTCAGTATCACGGTTGTGTCACGTCACGAAGACCAACCCATTGAAGCGGACGACGCAGGGACTTATTCAGTAGCATGGTCGTGTCACGTCACGAAGACCAACCCATTGAAGCGGACGACGCAGGGACTTATTCAGTAGCACGGTTGTGTCACGTCGCGAAGACCAACCCATTGAAGCGGACGACGCAGGGACTTATTCAGTAGCACGGTCGTGTCACGTCATGAAGACCAACCCATTGAAGCGGACGACGCAGTTACTTATTCAGTAGCACGGTTGTGTCACGTCACGAAGACCAACCCATTGAAGCGGACGACGCAGTCACTTATTCAGTAGGACGGTTGTGTCAAGTCACGAAGACCAACCCATTGAAGCGGACGACGCAGGGACTTTTTCAGTAGCACGGTTGTGTCAAGTCACGAAGACCAACCCATTGAAGCGGACGACGCAGGGACTTATTCAGTAGCACGGTTGTGTCACGTAACGAAGACCAACCCATTGAAGCGGACGACGCAGCGACTTATTTAGTAGCACGGTTGTGTCACGTTACGAAGACCAACCCATTGAAGCGGACGACGCAGGGACTTATTTAGTAGCACGGTTGTGTGAAGTCACGAAGACCAACCCATTGAAGCGGACGACGTAGTTACTTATTCAGTAGCACGGTTGTGTCACGTCACGAAGACCAACCCATTGAAGCGGACGACGCAGGGACTTATTCAGTAGCACGGTTGTGTCAAGTCACGAAGACCAACCCATTGAAGCGGACAACGCATTGACTTATTCAGTAGCACGGTTGTGTCACGTCACGGAGACCAACCCATTGAAGCGGATGACGCAGAGACTTATTCAGTAGCACGGTCGTGTCACGTCACGAAGACAAACCCATTGAAGCGGACGATGCAGGGACTTATTCAGTAGCATGGTCGTGTCACGTCACGAAGACCAACCCACTGAAGCGGACGACGCAGGGACTTATTCAGTAGCATTGTCGTATCTCGTCACGAAGACCAACCCATTGAAGCGGACGACGCAGGGACTTATTCAGTAGCATGGTCGTGTCACGTCACGAAGACCAACCCATTGAAGCGGACGACGCAGGGACTTATTCAGTAGCACGGTCGTGTCACGTCACGAAGACCAACCCATTGAAGCGGGCGACGCAGGGACTTATTTAGTAGCACGGTTGTGTCACGTCACGAAGACCAACCTATTGAAGCGGAAGAAACAGGGACTTATTCAGTAGCACGGTTGTGTCACGTCTCGAAGACCAACCCATTGAAGCGGACGACGCAGGGACTTATTCAGTAGCACGGTTGTGTCACGCCACGAAGACCAACCCATTGAAGCGGACGACGCAGGACTTATTCAGTAGCACGGTTGTGTCACGTCACGAAGATCAACCCATTGAATCGGACGACGCAGGGACTTATTCAGTAGCACGGTTGTGTCACGTCACGAAGACCAACCTATTGAAGCGGAAGAAACAGGGACTTATTCAGTAGCATGGTTGTGTCACGTCTCGAAGACCAACCCATTGAAGCGGACGACGCAGTTACTTATTTAGTAGCACGGTTGTGTCACGTCACGAAGACCAACCCATTCAAGCGGACGACGCAGGGACTTATTAAGTAGCACGGTTGTGTCACGTCACGAAGACCAACCCATTGAAGCGGACGACGCAGGGACTTATTCAGTAGCACGGTCGTGTCACGTCACGAAGACCAACCCATTGAAGCGGACGACGCAGGGACTTATTCAGTAGCACGGTTGTGTCACGTCATGAAGACCAACCCATTGAAGCGGACGACACAGGGACTTATTTAGTAGCACGGTTGTGTCACGTCACGAAGACCAACCCATTGAAGCAGACGACGCTGGGACTTATTCAGTAGCACGGTTGTGTCACGTCATGAAGACCAACCCATTGAAGCGGACGACGCAGTAACTTATTCAGTAGCACGGTTGTGTCACGTCACGAAGACCAACCCATTGAAGCGGACGACGCAGGGACTTATTCAGTAGCACGGTTGTGTCAAGTCACGAAGACCAACCCATTGAAGCGGACGACGCAGGGACTTATTCAGTAGCACGGTTGTGTCACGTCACGAAGACCAACCCATTGAAGCGGACGACGCAGGGACTTATTCAGTAGCACGGTTGTGTCACGTAACGAAGACCAACCCATTGAAGCGGACGACGCAGGGAATTATTCAGTAGCACGGTTGTGTCATGTCACGAAGACCAACCCATTAAAGCGGACGACGCAGGGACTTATTCAGTAGCACGGTTGTGTCACGTCACGAAGACCAACCCATTGAAGCGGACGACGCAGGGACTTATTCAGTAGCATGGTCGTGTCACGTCACGAAGACCATCCCATTTAAGCGGACGACGCAGGGACTTATTCAGTAGCACGGTCGTGTCACGTCACGAAGACCAACCCATTGAAGCGGGCGACGCAGGGACTTATTCAGTAGCACGGTTGTGTCATGTCACGAAGACCAACCCATTGAAGCGGACGACGCAGGGACTTATTCAGTAGCACGGTCGTGTCACGTCATGAAGACCAACCCATTGAAGCGGACGACGCAGGGACTTATTCAGTAGCATGGTCGTGTCACGTCACGAAGACCAACCCATTGAAGCGGACGACGCAGGGACTTATTCAGTATCACGGTTGTGTCACGTCACGAAGACCAACCCATTGAAGCGGACGACGCAGGGACTTATTCAGTAGCATGGTCGTGTCACGTCACGAAGACCAACCCATTGAAGCGGACGACGCAGGGACTTATTCAGTAGCACGGTTGTGTCACGTCGCGAAGACCAACCCATTGAAGCGGACGACGCAGGGACTTATTCAGTAGCACGGTCGTGTCACGTCATGAAGACCAACCCATTGAAGCGGACGACGCAGTTACTTATTCAGTAGCACGGTTGTGTCACGTCACGAAGACCAACCCATTGAAGCGGACGACGCAGTCACTTATTCAGTAGGACGGTTGTGTCAAGTCACGAAGACCAACCCATTGAAGCGGACGACGCAGGGACTTTTTCAGTAGCACGGTTGTGTCAAGTCACGAAGACCAACCCATTGAAGCGGACGACGCAGGGACTTATTCAGTAGCACGGTTGTGTCACGTAACGAAGACCAACCCATTGAAGCGGACGACGCAGCGACTTATTTAGTAGCACGGTTGTGTCACGTTACGAAGACCAACCCATTGAAGCGGACGACGCAGGGACTTATTTAGTAGCACGGTTGTGTGAAGTCACGAAGACCAACCCATTGAAGCGGACGACGTAGTTACTTATTCAGTAGCACGGTTGTGTCACGTCACGAAGACCAACCCATTGAAGCGGACGACGCAGGGACTTATTCAGTAGCACGGTTGTGTCAAGTCACGAAGACCAACCCATTGAAGCGGACGACGCATTGACTTATTCAGTAGCACGGTTGTGTCACGTCCCGAAGACCAACCTATTGAAGCGGAAGAAACAGGGACTTATTCAGTAGCATGGTTGTGTCACGTCTCGAAGACCAACCCATTGAAGCGGACGACGCAGTTACTTATTTAGTAGCACGGTTGTGTCACGTCACGAAGACCAACCCATTCAAGCGGACGACGCAGGGACTTATTAAGTAGCACGGTTGTGTCACGTCACGAAGACCAACCCATTGAAGCGGACGACGCAGGGACTTATTCAGTAGCACGGTCGTGTCACGTCACGAAGACCAACCCATTGAAGCGGACGACGCAGGGACTTATTCAGTAGCACGGTTGTGTCACGTCATGAAGACCAACCCATTGAAGCGGACGACACAGGGACTTATTTAGTAGCACGGTTGTGTCACGTCACGAAGACCAACCCATTGAAGCAGACGACGCTGGGACTTATTCAGTAGCACGGTTGTGTCACGTCATGAAGACCAACCCATTGAAGCGGACGACGCAGTAACTTATTCAGTAGCACGGTTGTGTCACGTCACGAAGACCAACCCATTGAAGCGGACGACGCAGGGACTTATTCAGTAGCACGGTTGTGTCAAGTCACGAAGACCAACCCATTGAAGCGGACGACGCAGGGACTTATTCAGTAGCACGGTTGTGTCACGTCACGAAGACCAACCCATTGAAGCGGACGACGCAGGGACTTATTCAGTAGCACGGTTGTGTCACGTAACGAAGACCAACCCATTAAAGCGGACGACGCAGGGAATTATTCAGTAGCACGGTTGTGTCATGTCACGAAGACCAACCCATTAAAGCGGACGACGCAGGGACTTATTCAGTAGCACGGTTGTGTCACGTCACGAAGACCAACCCATTGAAGCGGACGACGCAGGGACTTATTCAGTAGCACGGTCGTGTCACGTCATGAAGACCAACCCATTGAAGCGGACGACGCAGGGACTTATTCAGTAGCACGGTCGTGTCACGTCACGAAGACCAACCCATTGAAGCGGACGACGCAGGGACTTATTCAGTAGCATAGTCGTGTCACGTCACGAAGACCAACCCATTGAAGCGGACGACGCAGGGACTTATTCAGTAGCACGGTCGTGTCACGTCATGAAGACCAACCCATTGAAGCGGACGACGCTGGGACTTATTCAGTATCACGGTTGTGTCACGTCACGAAGACCAACCCATTGAAGCGGACGACGCAGGGACTTATTCAGTAGCATGGACGTGTCACGTCACGAAGACCAACCCATTGAAGCGGACGACGCAGGGACTTATTCAGTAGCACGGTTGTGTCACGTCATGAAGACCAACCCATTGAAGCGGACGACGCAGTTACTTATTCAGTAGCACGGTTGTGTCACGTCACGAAGACCAACCCATTGAAGCGGACGACTTAGGGACTTATTCAGTAGCACGGTTGTGTCAAGTCACGAAGACCAACCCATTGAAGCGGACGACGCAGGGACTTTTTCAGTAGCACGCTTGTGTCACGTCACGAAGACCAACCCATTGAAGCGGACGACGCATGGACTTATTCAGTAGGACGGTTGTGTCACGTAACGAAGACCAACCCATTGAAGCGGAAGACGCAGGGACTTATTCAGTTGCACGGTTGTGTCACGTCACGAAGACCAACCCATTGAAGCGGACGACGCAGGGACTTATTCAGTAGCACGGATGTGTCAAGTCACGAAGACCAACCCATTGAAGCGGACGACGCAGGGACTTATTCAGTAGCACGGTCGTGTCACGTCATGAAGACCAACCCATTGAAGCGGACGACGCAGGGACTTATTCAGTAGCATGGTCGTGTCACGTCACGAAGACCAACCCATTGAAGCGGACGACGCAGGGACTTATTCAGTATCACGGTTGTGTCACGTCACGAAGACCAACCCATTGAAGCGGACGACGCAGGGACTTATTCAGTAGCATGGTCGTGTCACGTCACGAAGACCAACCCATTGAAGCGGACGACGCAGGGACTTATTCAGTAGCACGGTTGTGTCACGTCGCGAAGACCAACCCATTGAAGCGGACGACGCAGGGACTTATTCAGTAGCACGGTCGTGTCACGTCATGAAGACCAACCCATTGAAGCGGACGACGCAGGGACTTATTCAGTAGCATGGTCGTGTCACGTCACGAAGACCAACCCATTGAAGCGGACGACGCAGGGACTTATTCAGTAGCACGGTTGTGTCACGTCGCGAAGACCAACCCATTGAAGCGGACGACGCAGGGACTTATTCAGTAGCACGGTCGTGTCACGTCATGAAGACCAACCCATTGAAGCGGACGACGCAGGGACTTATTCAGTAGCATGGTCGTGTCACGTCACGAAGACCATCCCATTTAAGCGGACGACGCAGGGACTTATTCAGTAGCACGGTCGTGTCACGTCACGAAGACCAACCCATTGAAGCGGGCGACGCAGGGACTTATTCAGTAGCACGGTTGTGTCATGTCACGAAGACCAACCCATTGAAGCGGACGACGCAGGGACTTATTCAGTAGCACGGTCGTGTCACGTCATGAAGACCAACCCATTGAAGCGGACGACGCAGGGACTTATTCAGTAGCATGGTCGTGTCACGTCACGAAGACCAACCCATTGAAGCGGACGACGCAGGGACTTATTCAGTATCACGGTTGTGTCACGTCACGAAGACCAACCCATTGAAGCGGACGACGCAGGGACTTATTCAGTAGCATGGTCGTGTCACGTCACGAAGACCAACCCATTGAAGCGGACGACGCAGGGACTTATTCAGTAGCACGGTTGTGTCACGTCGCGAAGACCAACCCATTGAAGCGGACGACGCAGGGACTTATTCAGTAGCACGGTCGTGTCACGTCATGAAGACCAACCCATTGAAGCGGACGACGCAGTTACTTATTCAGTAGCACGGTTGTGTCACGTCACGAAGACCAACCCATTGAAGCGGACGACGCAGTCACTTATTCAGTAGGACGGTTGTGTCAAGTCACGAAGACCAACCCATTGAAGCGGACGACGCAGGGACTTTTTCAGTAGCACGGTTGTGTCAAGTCACGAAGACCAACCCATTGAAGCGGACGACGCAGGGACTTATTCAGTAGCACGGTTGTGTCACGTAACGAAGACCAACCCATTGAAGCGGACGACGCAGCGACTTATTTAGTAGCACGGTTGTGTCACGTTACGAAGACCAACCCATTGAAGCGGACGACGCAGGGACTTATTTAGTAGCACGGTTGTGTGAAGTCACGAAGACCAACCCATTGAAGCGGACGACGTAGTTACTTATTCAGTAGCACGGTTGTGTCACGTCACGAAGACCAACCCATTGAAGCGGACGACGCAGGGACTTATTCAGTAGCACGGTTGTGTCAAGTCACGAAGACCAACCCATTGAAGCGGACGACGCATTGACTTATTCAGTAGCACGGTTGTGTCACGTCCCGAAGACCAACCTATTGAAGCGGAAGAAACAGGGACTTATTCAGTAGCATGGTTGTGTCACGTCTCGAAGACCAACCCATTGAAGCGGACGACGCAGTTACTTATTTAGTAGCACGGTTGTGTCACGTCACGAAGACCAACCCATTCAAGCGGACGACGCAGGGACTTATTAAGTAGCACGGTTGTGTCACGTCACGAAGACCAACCCATTGAAGCGGACGACGCAGGGACTTATTCAGTAGCACGGTCGTGTCACGTCACGAAGACCAACCCATTGAAGCGGACGACGCAGGGACTTATTCAGTAGCACGGTTGTGTCACGTCATGAAGACCAACCCATTGAAGCGGACGACACAGGGACTTATTTAGTAGCACGGTTGTGTCACGTCACGAAGACCAACCCATTGAAGCAGACGACGCTGGGACTTATTCAGTAGCACGGTTGTGTCACGTCATGAAGACCAACCCATTCAAGCGGACGACGCAGTAACTTATTCAGTAGCACGGTTGTGTCACGTCACGAAGACCAACCCATTGAAGCGGACGACGCAGGGACTTATTCAGTAGCACGGTTGTGTCAAGTCACGAAGACCAACCCATTGAAGCGGACGACGCAGGGACTTATTCAGTAGCACGGTTGTGTCACGTCACGAAGACCAACCCATTGAAGCGGACGACGCAGGGACTTATTCAGTAGCACGGTTGTGTCACGTAACGAAGACCAACCCATTGAAGCGGACGACGCAGGGAATTATTCAGTAGCACGGTTGTGTCATGTCACGAAGACCAACCCATTAAAGCGGACGACGCAGGGACTTATTCAGTAGCACGGTTGTGTCACGTCACGAAGACCAACCCATTGAAGCGGACGACGCAGGGACTTATTCAGTAGCACGGTCGTGTCACGTCATGAAGACCAACCCATTGAAGCGGACGACGCAGGGACTTATTCAGTAGCACGGTCGTGTCACGTCACGAAGACCAACCCATTGAAGCGGACGACGCAGGGACTTATTCAGTAGCATAGTCGTGTCACGTCACGAAGACCAACCCATTGAAGCGGACGATGCAGGGACTTATTCAGTAGCACGGTCGTGTCACGTCATGAAGACCAACCCATTGAAGCGGACGACGCTGGGACTTATTCAGTATCACGGTTGTGTCACGTCACGAAGACCAACCCATTGAAGCGGACGACGCAGGGACTTATTCAGTAGCATGGACGTGTCACGTCACGAAGACCAACCCATTGAAGCGGACGACGCAGGGACTTATTCAGTAGCACGGTTGTGTCACGTCATGAAGACCAACCCATTGAAGCGGACGACGCAGTTACTTATTCAGTAGCACGGTTGTGTCACGTCACGAAGACCAACCCATTGAAGCGGACGACTTAGGGACTTATTCAGTAGCACGGTTGTGTCAAGTCACGAAGACCAACCCATTGAAGCGGACGACGCAGGGACTTTTTCAGTAGCACGGTTGTGTCACGTCACGAAGACCAACCCATTGAAGCGGACGACGCATGGACTTATTCAGTAGGACGGTTGTGTCACGTAACGAAGACCAACCCATTGAAGCGGAAGACGCAGGGACTTATTCAGTTGCACGGTTGTGTCACGTCACGAAGACCAACCCATTGAAGCGGACGACGCAGGGACTTATTCAGTAGCACGGATGTGTCAAGTCACGAAGACCAACCCATTGAAGCGGACGACGTAGTTACTTTATCAGTAGCATGGTCGTGTCACGTCACGAAGACCAACCCATTGAAGCGGACGACGCAGGGACTTATTCAGTAGCATGGTCGTGTCACGTAACGAAGACCAACCCATTGAAGCGGACGACGCAGGGACTTATTTAGTAGCACGGTTGTGTCACGTCACGAAGACCAACCCATTAAAGCGGACGACGCAGGGACTTATTCAGTAGCACGGTTGGGTCAAGTCACGAAGACCAACCCATTGAAGCGGACGACGCAGGGACTTATTCAGTACACGGTTGTGTCACGTCACGCAGACCAACCCATTGAAGCGGACGACGCAGGGACTTATTCAGTAGCACGGTTGTGTCACGTAACGAAGACCAACCCATTAAAGCGGACGACGCAGGGACTTATTCAGTAGCACGGTTGTGTCACGTCACGAAGACTAACCCATTGAAGCGGACGACGCAGGGACTTATTCAGTAGCATGGTCGTGTCACGTCACGAAGACCAACCCATTGAAGCGGACGACGCAGGGACTTATTCAGTAGCATGGTCGTTTCACGTCACGGAGACCAACCCATTGAAGCGGACGACGCAGGGACTTATTCAGTAGCATGGTCGTGTCACGTCACGATGACCAACCCATTGAAGCGGACGACGCAGGGACTTATTCAGTAGCATGGTCGTGTCACGTCACGTTGACCAACCCATTGAAGCGGACTACGCAGGGACTTATTCAGTAGCATTGTCGTATCACGTCACGAAGACCAACCCATTGAAGCGGACGACGCAGGGACTTATTCAGTAGCATGGTCGTGTCACGTCACGAAGACCATCAAATTTAAGCGGACGACGCATAGACTTATTCAGTAGCACGGTCGTGTCACGTCACGAAGACCAACCCATTGAAGCGGGCGACGCAGGGACTTATTCAGTAGCACGGTTGTGTCACGTCACGAAGACCAACCCATTGAAGCGGACGACGCAGGGACTTATTCAGTAGCACGGTCGTGTCACGTCATGAAGACCAACCCATTGAAGCGGACGACGCAGGGACTTATTCAGTAGCATGGTCGTGTCACGTCACGAAGACCAACCCATTGAAGCGGACGACGCAGGGACTTATTCAGTATCACGGTTGTGTCACGTCACGAAGACCAACCCATTGAAGCGGACGACGCAGGGACTTATTCAGTAGCATGGTCGTGTCACGTCACGAAGACCAACCCATTGAAGCGGACGACGCAGGGACTTATTCAGTAGCACGGTTGTGTCACGTCGCGAAGACCAACCCATTGAAGCGGACGACGCAGGGACTTATTCAGTAGCACGGTCGTGTCACGTCATGAAGACCAACCCATTGAAGAGGACGACGCAGTTACTTATTCAGTAGCACGGTTGTGTCACGTCACGAAGACCAACCCATTGAAGCGGACGACGCAGTCACTTATTCAGTAGCACGGTTGTGTCAAGTCACGAAGACCAACCCATTGAAGCGGACGACGCAGGGACTTTTTCAGTAGCACGGTTGTGTCACGTCACGAAGACCAACCCATTGAAGCGGACGACGCAGGGACTTATTCAGTAGCACGGTTGTGTCACGTAACGAAGACCAACCCATTGAAGCGGACGACGCAGCGACTTATTTAGTAGCACGGTTGTGTCACGTCACGAAGACCAACCCATTGAAGCGGACGACGCAGGGGATTATTCAGTAGCACGGTTGTGTGAAGTCACGAAGACCAACCCATTGAAGCGGACGACGTAGTTACTTATTCAGTAGCACGGTTGTGTCACGTCACGAAGACCAACCCATTGAAGCGGACGACGCAGGGACTTATTCAGTAGCACGGTTGTGTCAAGTCACGAAGACCAACCCATTGAAGCGGACGACGCAGGGACTTATTCAGTAGCACGGTTGT
This sequence comes from Neoaliturus tenellus, assembly GCA_030545055.2. Lineage (NCBI taxonomy): Eukaryota > Metazoa > Arthropoda > Insecta > Hemiptera > Cicadellidae > Neoaliturus > Neoaliturus tenellus. The sequence continues at coordinate 19,352,982 of CM061537.1, read as the reverse complement.
GTCACGTCACGGAGACCAACCCATTGAAGCGGACGACGCAGAGACTTATTCAGTAGCACGGTCGTGTCACGTCACGAAGACCAACCCATTAAAGCGGACGATGCAGGGACTTATTCAGCAGCATGGTCGTGTCACGTCACGAAGACCAACCCACTGAAGCGGACGACGCAGGGACTTATTCAGTAGCATTGTCGTATCACGTCACGAAGACCAACCCATTGAAGCGGACGACGCAGGGACTTATTCAGTAGCACGGATGTGTCAAGTCACGAAGACCAACCCATTGAAGCGGACGACGTAGTTACTTTATCAGTAGCATGGTCGTGTCACGTCACGAAGACCAACCCATTGAAGCGGACGACGCAGGGACTTATTCAGTAGCATGGTCGTGTCACGTAACGAAGACCAACCCATTGAAGCGGACGACGCAGGGACTTATTTAGTAGCACGGTTGTGTCACGTCACGAAGACCAACCCATTAAAGCGGACGACGCAGGGACTTATTCAGTAGCACGGTTGGGTCAAGTCACGAAGACCAACCCATTGAAGCGGACGACGCAGGGACTTATTCAGTAGCACGGTTGTGTCACGTCACGCAGACCAACCCATTGAAGCGGACGACGCAGGGACTTATTCAGTAGCACGGTTGTGTCACGTAACGAAGACCAACCCATTGAAGCGGACGACGCATAGACTTATTCAGTAGCACGGTTGTGTCACGTCACGAAGACCAACCCATTAAAGCGGACGACGCAGGGACTTATTCAGTAGCACGGTTGTGTCACGTCACGAAGACTAACCCATTGAAGCGGACGACGCAGGGACTTATTCAGTAGCATGGTCGTGTCACGTCACGAAGACCAACCCATTGAAGCGGACGACGCAGGGACTTATTCAGTAGCATGGTCGTTTCACGTCACGGAGACCAACCCATTGAAGCGGACGACGCAGGGACTTATTCAGTAGCATGGTCGTGTCACGTCACGATGACCAACCCATTGAAGCGGACGACGCAGGGACTTATTCAGTAGCATGGTCGTGTCACGTCACGTTGACCAACCCATTGAAGCGGACTACGCAGGGACTTATTCAGTAGCATTGTAGTATCACGTCACGAAGACCAACCCATTGAAGCGGACGAAACAGGGACTTATTCAGTAGCACGGTTGTGTCACGTCACGCAGACCAACCCATTGAAGCGGACGACGCAGGGACTTATTCAGTAGCACGGTTGTGTCACGTAACGAAGACCAACCCATTGAAGCGGACGACGCATAGACTTATTCAGTAGCACGGTTGTGTCACGTCACGAAGACCAACCCATTAAAGCGGACGACGCAGGGACTTATTCAGTAGCACGGTTGTGTCACGTCACGAAGACTAACCCATTGAAGCGGACGACGCAGAAACTTATTCAGTAGCATGGTCGTGTCACGTCACGAAGACCAACCCATTGAAGCGGACGACGCAGGGACTTATTCAGTAGCATGGTCGTTTCACGTCACGGAGACCAACCCATTGAAGCGGAGGACGCAGGGACTTATTCAGTAGCATGGTTGTGTCACGTCACGATGACCAACCCATTGAAGCGGACGACGCAGGGACTTATTCAGTAGCATGGTCGTGTCACGTCACGTTGACCAACCCATTGAAGCGGACTACGCAGGGACTTATTCAGTAGCATTGTCGTATCACGTCACGAAGACCAACCCATTGAAGCGGACGACGCAGGGACTTATTCAGTAGCATGGTCGTGTCACGTCACGAAGACCATCAAATTTAAGCGGACGACGCATAGACTTATTCAGTAGCACGGTCGTGTCACGTCACGAAGACCAACCCATTGAAGCGGGCGACGCAGGGACTTATTCAGTAGCACGGTTGTGTCACGTCACGAAGACCAACCCATTGATGCGGACGACGCAGGGACTTATTCAGTAGCACGGTCGTGTCACGTCATGAAGACCAACCCATTGAAGCGGACGACGCAGGGACTTATTCAGTAGCATGGTCGTGTCACGTCACGAAGACCAACCCATTGAAGCGGACGACGCAGGGACTTATTCAGTATCACGGTTGTGTCACGTCACGAAGACCAACCCATTGAAGCGGACGACGCAGGGACTTATTCAGTAGCATGGTCGTGTCACGTCACGAAGACCAACCCATTGAAGCGGACGACGCAGGGACTTATTCAGTAGCACGGTTGTGTCACGTCGCGAAGACCAACCCATTGAAGCGGACGACGCAGGGACTTATTCAGTAGCACGGTCGTGTCACGTCATGAAAACCAACCCATTGAAGCGGACGACGCAGTTACTTATTCAGTAGCACGGTTGTGTCACGTCACGAAGACCAACCCATTGAAGCGGACGACGCAGTCACTTATTCAGTAGCACGGTTGTGTCACGTCACGAAGACCAACCCATTGAAGCGGACGACGCAGGGACTTATTCAGTAGCACGGTTGTGTCATGTAACGAAGACCAACCCATTGAAGCGGACGACGCAGCGACTTATTTAGTAGCACGGTTGTGTCACGTCACGAAGACCAACCCATTGAAGCGGACGACGCAGGGACTTATTCAGTAGCACGGTTGTGTGAAGTCACGAAGACCAACCCATTGAAGCGGACGACGTAGTTACTTATTCAGTAGCACGGTTGTGTCACGTCACGAAGACCAACCCATTGAAGCGGACGACGCAGGGACTTATTCAGTAGCACGGTTGTGTCAAGTCACGAAGACCAACCCATTGAAGCGGACGACGCAGGGACTTATTCAGTAGCACGGTTGTGTCACGTCACGGAGACCAACCCATTGAAGCGGACGACGCAGAGACTTATTCAGTAGCATGGTCGTGTCACGTCACGAAGACCAACCCACTGAAGCGGACGACGCAGGGACTTATTCAGTAGCATTGTCGTATCACGTCACGAAGATCAACCCATTGAAGCGGACGACGCAGGGACTTATTCAGTAGCACGGATGTGTCAAGTCACGAAGACCAACCCATTGAAGCGGACGACGTAGTTACTTTATCAGTAGCATGGTCGTGTCACGTCACGAAGACCAACCCATTGAAGCGGACGACGCAGTTACTTATTCAGTAGCATGGTCGTTTCACGTCACGGAGACCAACCCATTGAAGCGGACGACGCAGAGACTTATTCAGTAGCATGGTCGTGTCACGTCACGATGACCAACCCATTGAAGCGGACGACGCAGGGACTTATTCAGTAGCATGGTCGTGTCACGTCACGTTGACCAACCCATTGAAGCGGACTACGCAGGGACTTATTCAGTAGCATTGTCGTATCACGTGACGAAGACCAACCCATTGAAGCGGACGACGCAGGGACTTATTCAGTAGCACGGTTGTGTCACGTCACGCAGACCAACCCATTGAAGCGGACGACGCAGGGACTTATTCAGTAGCACGGTTGTGTCACGTAACGAAGACTAACCCATTGAAGCGGACGACGCATAGACTTATTCAGAAGCACGGTTGTGTCACGTCACGAAGACCAACCCATTAAAGCGGACGACGCAGGGACTTATTCAGTAGCACGGTTGTGTCACGTCACGAAGACTAACCCATTGAAGCGGACGACGCAGGGACTTATTCAGTAGCATGGTCGTGTCACGTCACGGAGACCAACCCATTGAAGCGGACGACGCAGGGACTTATTCAGTAGCATGGTCGTTTCACGTCACGGAGACCAACCCATTGAAGCGGACGACGCAGGGACTTATTCAGTAGCATGGTCGTGTCACGTCACGATGACCAACCCATTGAAGCGGACGACGCAGGGACTTATTCAGTAGCATGGTCGTGTCACGTCACGTTGACTAACCCATTGAAGCGGACTACGCAGGGACTTATTCAGTAGCATTGTCGTATCACGTCACGAAGACCAACCCATTGAAGCGGACGACGCAGGGACTTATTCAGTAGCATGGTCGTGTCACGTCACGAAGACCATCCCATTTAAGCGGACGACGAAGGGACTTATTCAGTAGCACGGTCGTGTCACGTCACGAAGACCAACCCATTGAAGCGGGCGACGCAGGGACTTATTCAGTAGCACGGTTGTGTCACGTCACGAAGACCAACCCATTGAAGCGGACGACGCAGGGACTTATTCAGTAGCACGGTCGTGTCACGTCATGAAGACCAACCCATTGAAGCGGACGACGCAGGGACTTATTCAGTAGCATGGTCGTGTCACGTCACGAAGACCAACCCATTGAAGCGGACGACGCAGGGACTTATTCAGTATCACGGTTGTGTCACGTCACGAAGACCAACCCATTGAAGCGGACGACGCAGGGACTTATTCAGTAGCATGGTCGTGTCACGTCACGAAGACCAACCTATTGAAGCGGACGACGCAGGGACTTATTCAGTAGCACGGTTGTGTCACGTCGCGAAGACCAACCCATTGAAGCGGACGACGCAGGGACTTATTCAGTAGCACGATCGTGTCACGTCATGAAGACCAACCCATTGAAGCGGACGACGCAGTTACTTATTCAGTAGCACGGTTGTGTCACGTCACGAAGACCAACCCATTGAAGCGGACGACGCAGTCACTTATTCAGTAGCACGGTTGTGTCAAGTCACGAAGACCAACCCATTGAAGCGGACGACGCAGGGACTTTTTCAGTAGCACGGTTGTGTCACGTCACGAAGACCAACCCATTGAAGCGGACGACGCAGGGACTTATTCAGTAGAACGGTTGTGTCACGTAACGAAGACCAACCCATTGAAGCGGACGACGCAGCGACTTATTTAGTAGCACGGTTGTGTCACGTCACGAAGACCAACCCATTGAAGCGGACGACGCAGGGACTTATTCAGTAGCACGGTTGTGTGAAGTCACGAAGACCAACCCATTGAAGCGGACGACGTAGTTACTTATTCAGTAGCACGGTTGTGTCACGTCACGAAGACCAACCCATTGAAGCGGACGACGCAGGGACTTATTCAGTAGCACGGTTGTGTCAAGTCACGAAGACCAACCCATTGAAGCGGACGACGCAGAGACTTATTCAGTAGCACGGTTGTGTCACGTCACGGAGACCAACCCATTGAAGCGGACGACGCAGAGACTTATTCAGTAGCACGATCGTGTCACGTCACAAAGACCAACCCATTGAAGCGGACGATGCAGGGACTTATTCAGTAGCATGGTCGTGTCACGTCACGAAGACCAACCCACTGAAGCGGACGACGCAGGGACTTATTCAGTAGCATTGTCGTATCACGTCACGAAGACCAACCCATTGAAGCGGACGACGCAGGGACTTATTCAGTAGCATGGTCGTGTGACGTCACGAAGACCAACCCATTGAAGCGGACGACGCAGGGACTTATTCAGTAGCACGGTCGTGTCACGTCACGAAGACCAACCCATTGAAGCGGGCGACGCAGGGACTTATTTAGTAGCATGGTCGTGTCACGTCACGAAGACCAACCTATTGAAGCGGACGACGCAGGGACTTATTCAGTAGCACGGTCGTGTCACGTCATTAAGACCAACCCATTGAAGCGGACGACGCAGGGACTTATTGAGTAGCATGGTAGTGTCACGTCACGAAGACCAACCCATTGAACCGGACGACGCAGGGACTTATTCAGTAGCATGGTCTTGTCACGTCACGAAGACCAACCCATTGAAGCGGACGACGCAGGGACTTATTCAGTAGCACGGTTGTGTCACGTCACGAAGACCAACCCATTGAAGCGGACGACTCAGGGACTTATTCAGTAGCATGGTCGTGTCACGTCACGAAGACCAACCCATTGAAGCGGACGACGCAGGACTTATTCAGTAGCATGGTCGTGTCACGTCACGAAGACCAAGCCATTGAAGCGGACGACGCAGGGACTTATTCATTAGCATGGGCGTCTCACGTCACGAAGACCAACCCATTGAAGCGGACGACGCAGGGACTTATTCAGTAGCACGGTCGTGTCACGTCACGAAGACCAACCCATTGAAGCGGACGACGCACTGACTTATTCAGTAGCACGGTTGTGTCACGTCACGAAGACCAACCCATTGAAGCGGACGACGCAGTGACTTATTCAGTAGCACGGTTGTGTCACGTCACGAAGACCAACCCATTGAAGCGGACGACGCAGGGACTTATTCAGTAGCATCGTCGTGTCACGTCACGAAGACCAACCCATTGAAGCGGACGACGCAGGGACTTATTCAGTAGCATGGTTGTGTCACGTCACGAAGACCAACCCATTGAAGCGGACGAATCTTGGACTTATTCAGTAGCACGGTCGTGTCACGTCACGAAGACCAACCCATTGAAGCGGACGACGCAGGGACTTATTCAGTAGCACGGTTGTGTCACGTCATGAAGACCAACCCATTGAAGCGGACGACACAGGGACTTATTTAGTAGCACGGTTGTGTCACGTCACGAAGACCAACCCATTGAAGCAGACGACGCTGGGACTTATTCAGTAGCACGGTTGTGTCACGTCATGAAGACCAACCCATTGAAGCGGACGACGCAGTAACTTATTCAGTAGCACGGTTGTGTCACGTCACGAAGACCAACCCATTGAAGCGGACGACGCAGGGACTTATTCAGTAGCACGGTTGTGTCAAGTCACGAAGACCAACCCATTGAAGCGGACGACGCAGGGACTTATTCAGTAGCACGGTTGTGTCACGTCACGAAGACCAACCCATTGAAGCGGACGACGCAGGGACTTATTCAGTAGCACGGTTGTGTCACGTAACGAAGACCAACCCATTGAAGCGGACGACGCAGGGAATTATTCAGTAGCACGGTTGTGTCATGTCACGAAGACCAACCCATTAAAGCGGACGACGCAGGGACTTATTCAGTAGCACGGTTGTGTCACGTCACGAAGACCAACCCATTGAAGCGGACGACGCAGGGACTTATTCAGTAGCACGGTCGTGTCACGTCATGAAGACCAACCCATTGAAGCGGACGACGCAGGGACTTATTCAGTAGCACGGTCGTGTCACGTCACGAAGACCAACCCATTGAAGCGGACGACGCAGGGACTTATTCAGTAGCATAGTCGTGTCACGTCACGAAGACCAACCCATTGAAGCGGACGACGCAGGGACTTATTCAGTAGCACGGTCGTGTCACGTCATGAAGACCAACCCATTGAAGCGGACGACGCTGGGACTTATTCAGTATCACGGTTGTGTCACGTCACGAAGACCAACCCATTGAAGCGGACGACGCAGGGACTTATTCAGTAGCATGGACGTGTCACGTCACGAAGACCAACCCATTGAAGCGGACGACGCAGGGACTTATTCAGTAGCACGGTTGTGTCACGTCATGAAGACCAACCCATTGAAGCGGACGACGCAGTTACTTATTCAGTAGCACGGTTGTGTCACGTCACGAAGACCAACCCATTGAAGCGGACGACTTAGGGACTTATTCAGTAGCACGGTTGTGTCAAGTCACGAAGACCAACCCATTGAAGCGGACGACGCAGGGACTTTTTCAGTAGCACGGTTGTGTCACGTCACGAAGACCAACCCATTGAAGCGGACGACGCATGGACTTATTCAGTAGGACGGTTGTGTCACGTAACGAAGACCAACCCATTGAAGCGGAAGACGCAGGGACTTATTCAGTTGCACGGTTGTGTCACGTCACGAAGACCAACCCATTGAAGCGGACGACGCAGGGACTTATTCAGTAGCACGGATGTGTCAAGTCACGAAGACCAACCCATTGAAGCGGACGACGTAGTTACTTTATCAGTAGCATGGTCGTGTCACGTCACGAAGACCAACCCATTGAAGCGGACGACGCAGGGACTTATTCAGTAGCATGGTCGTGTCACGTAACGAAGACCAACCCATTGAAGCGGACGACGCAGGGACTTATTTAGTAGCACGGTTGTGTCACGTCACGAAGACCAACCCATTAAAGCGGACGACGCAGGGACTTATTCAGTAGCACGGTTGGGTCAAGTCACGAAGACCAACCCATTGAAGCGGACGACGCAGGGACTTATTCAGTACACGGTTGTGTCACGTCACGCAGACCAACCCATTGAAGCGGACGACGCAGGGACTTATTCAGTAGCACGGTTGTGTCACGTAACGAAGACCAACCCATTAAAGCGGACGACGCAGGGACTTATTCAGTAGCACGGTTGTGTCACGTCACGAAGACTAACCCATTGAAGCGGACGACGCAGGGACTTATTCAGTAGCATGGTCGTGTCACGTCACGAAGACCAACCCATTGAAGCGGACGACGCAGGGACTTATTCAGTAGCATGGTCGTTTCACGTCACGGAGACCAACCCATTGAAGCGGACGACGCAGGGACTTATTCAGTAGCATGGTCGTGTCACGTCACGATGACCAACCCATTGAAGCGGACGACGCAGGGACTTATTCAGTAGCATGGTCGTGTCACGTCACGTTGACCAACCCATTGAAGCGGACTACGCAGGGACTTATTCAGTAGCATTGTCGTATCACGTCACGAAGACCAACCCATTGAAGCGGACGACGCAGGGACTTATTCAGTAGCATGGTCGTGTCACGTCACGAAGACCATCAAATTTAAGCGGACGACGCATAGACTTATTCAGTAGCACGGTCGTGTCACGTCACGAAGACCAACCCATTGAAGCGGGCGACGCAGGGACTTATTCAGTAGCACGGTTGTGTCACGTCACGAAGACCAACCCATTGAAGCGGACGACGCAGGGACTTATTCAGTAGCACGGTCGTGTCACGTCATGAAGACCAACCCATTGAAGCGGACGACGCAGGGACTTATTCAGTAGCATGGTCGTGTCACGTCACGAAGACCAACCCATTGAAGCGGACGACGCAGGGACTTATTCAGTATCACGGTTGTGTCACGTCACGAAGACCAACCCATTGAAGCGGACGACGCAGGGACTTATTCAGTAGCATGGTCGTGTCACGTCACGAAGACCAACCCATTGAAGCGGACGACGCAGGGACTTATTCAGTAGCACGGTTGTGTCACGTCGCGAAGACCAACCCATTGAAGCGGACGACGCAGGGACTTATTCAGTAGCACGGTCGTGTCACGTCATGAAGACCAACCCATTGAAGCGGACGACGCAGTTACTTATTCAGTAGCACGGTTGTGTCACGTCACGAAGACCAACCCATTGAAGCGGACGACGCAGTCACTTATTCAGTAGCACGGTTGTGTCAAGTCACGAAGACCAACCCATTGAAGCGGACGACGCAGGGACTTTTTCAGTAGCACGGTTGTGTCACGTCACGAAGACCAACCCATTGAAGCGGACGACGCAGGGACTTATTCAGTAGCACGGTTGTGTCACGTAACGAAGACCAACCCATTGAAGCGGACGACGCAGCGACTTATTTAGTAGCACGGTTGTGTCACGTCACGAAGACCAACCCATTGAAGCGGACGACGCAGGGGATTATTCAGTAGCACGGTTGTGTGAAGTCACGAAGACCAACCCATTGAAGCGGACGACGTAGTTACTTATTCAGTAGCACGGTTGTGTCACGTCACGAAGACCAACCCATTGAAGCGGACGACGCAGGGACTTATTCAGTAGCACGGTTGTGTCAAGTCACGAAGACCAACCCATTGAAGCGGACGACGCAGGGACTTATTCAGTAGCACGGTTGTGTCACGTCACGGAGACCAACCCATTGAAGCGGACGACGCAGAGACTTATTCAGTAGCACGGTCGTGTCACGTCACGAAGACCAACCCATTAAAGCGGACGATGCAGGGACTTATTCAGCAGCATGGTCGTGTCACGTCACGAAGACCAACCCACTGAAGCGGACGACGCAGGGACTTATTCAGTAGCATTGTCGTATCACGTCACGAAGACCAACCCATTGAAGCGGACGACGCAGGGACTTATTCAGTAGCACGGATGTGTCAAGTCACGAAGACCAACCCATTGAAGCGGACGACGTAGTTACTTTATCAGTAGCATGGTCGTGTCACGTCACGAAGACCAACCCATTGAAGCGGACGACGCAGGGACTTATTCAGTAGCATGGTCGTGTCACGTAACGAAGACCAACCCATTGAAGCGGACGACGCAGGGACTTATTTAGTAGCACGGTTGTGTCACGTCACGAAGACCAACCCATTAAAGCGGACGACGCAGGGACTTATTCAGTAGCACGGTTGGGTCAAGTCACGAAGACCAACCCATTGAAGCGGACGACGCAGGGACTTATTCAGTAGCACGGTTGTGTCACGTCACGCAGACCAACCCATTGAAGCGGACGACGCAGGGACTTATTCAGTAGCACGGTTGTGTCACGTAACGAAGACCAACCCATTGAAGCGGACGACGCATAGACTTATTCAGTAGCACGGTTGTGTCACGTCACGAAGACCAACCCATTAAAGCGGACGACGCAGGGACTTATTCAGTAGCACGGTTGTGTCACGTCACGAAGACTAACCCATTGAAGCGGACGACGCAGGGACTTATTCAGTAGCATGGTCGTGTCACGTCACGAAGACCAACCCATTGAAGCGGACGACGCAGGGACTTATTCAGTAGCATGGTCGTTTCACGTCACGGAGACCAACCCATTGAAGCGGACGACGCAGGGACTTATTCAGTAGCATGGTCGTGTCACGTCACGATGACCAACCCATTGAAGCGGACGACGCAGGGACTTATTCAGTAGCATGGTCGTGTCACGTCACGTTGACCAACCCATTGAAGCGGACTACGCAGGGACTTATTCAGTAGCATTGTAGTATCACGTCACGAAGACCAACCCATTGAAGCGGACGACGCAGGGACTTATTCAGTAGCACGGTTGTGTCACGTCACGCAGACCAACCCATTGAAGCGGACGACGCAGGGACTTATTCAGTAGCACGGTTGTGTCACGTAACGAAGACCAACCCATTGAAGCGGACGACGCATAGACTTATTCAGTAGCACGGTTGTGTCACGTCACGAAGACCAACCATTAAAGCGGACGACGCAGGGACTTATTCAGTAGCACGGTTGTGTCACGTCACGAAGACTAACCCATTGAAGCGGACGACGCAGGGACTTATTCAGTAGCATGGTCGTGTCACGTCACGAAGACCAACCCATTGAAGCGGACGACGCAGGGACTTATTCAGTAGCATGGTCGTTTCACGTCACGGAGACCAACCCATTGAAGCGGAGGACGCAGGGACTTATTCAGTAGCATGGTTGTGTCACGTCACGATGACCAACCCATTGAAGCGGACGACGCAGGGACTTATTCAGTAGCATGGTCGTGTCACGTCACGTTGACCAACCCATTGAAGCGGACTACGCAGGGACTTATTCAGTAGCATTGTCGTATCACGTCACGAAGACCAACCCATTGAAGCGGACGACGCAGGGACTTATTCAGTAGCATGGTCGTGTCACGTCACGAAGACCATCAAATTTAAGCGGACGACGCATAGACTTATTCAGTAGCACGGTCGTGTCACGTCACGAAG